>RJWM01010198.1:40910-64747 GCA_004363535.1 Dasyprocta punctata
TTTTTTTTTTTTTTTTTTTTTTTTTTTTTTTTTTTTTTTTTTTTTTTTTTTTTTTTTTTGCGGCGCCGGGGATTGAACTCACAACCTCGCACCTACCTGCCAGGGCAGGCGCTTAAGGCACTGAGCCAAACTCCTGGCTTGGTTACTTTCTAAAACCTTGCATATTCAAATATGTCTTCCTTTGCTGACAGGTGTAGGATACTTTGTCTGAACAACAGATTGCTGGCTGAGAAATGCTTTATTCTGGTTCTCTACAATTGTTATTCTACAACCAGACAGCTTTTAGTTTTTTAGGTGAGAAATCCAATACTGATCTGATTTTCTTTCCTCTGCGATAACCTGGTCCTCTTGCCCAGAAGCTCAGGGTATCTTTCCTTTACCTAGGGAGTTCAGAATAAAATCAGTGTTTTATTACTAAGTGCGTCTTTCTTATGATTGTTCTTTCCTGGGTTTTGCTAAGCCTTTTAACCTTAAAATCTTATCATTTTTCTGTTCAGGGAAAGCTGATCCTCAATTTTATAGCTCATCTTATTTTACCATCACAATTTCTACCTTTGTGATAATCCTTCTATTTAGTCTTTTACTTAAGTGTTTTCTTTTTCATTCTGTCTAATGATTTTAAAATTTGGAATCATGTAGATTTTTTTCTAGAGATCTACAAAACTAAGATAAGAGGGCTAGCAAATCCTGAGTTTATGAGGAGAAAGTTCTTCCTGGGTTCCAGTGCCAGTATGTCTTGGGAAAGGGGTAGGGGTTGGGATGAGAGGGCTTTGTTCCACTTGACATTCAGCAAAAACCTGAACAAGGAATTGGGCCTCTTCTGAGGGCTTTGGCAGAAAATGAAATTTTCAGACTTCATGGAGGCCTCTTAGCCAGCAGAGGTTTAAATTCCTTGGAATCAGGATATATCTGTCAGCTTAATATTTGTAGGCGCACTCATTGGGAGACGGTTGTAGCTGGCAACTGATGAGGCTTGAGAACCCTACTCCTGTGCCCCACTATAGGGGACAAGTGGGACAGACTTGTTTATGCTATAGTTAGGTCCTCCATCAATACAACTGGGAACACAAATGTGAGCAAACAAAACACAAACAAACTCCCAAAAATCAACCTAATAACTCTAAGGCATCTTAGTAGAAGATCAAAAAATTAGAATTACTAGCACCACTGATGACATTGGGAGAATTAGAACATCTCAAGCTGAAACAAAGCAAACAAAAAAAAAACAACTATTAAGAATTTTAAGATAGCTAACTAACAAGGAGAACCCATTTTAAAGAAAAAAAACAGTGGTTTTCAGAAAGTAAATTTGAAGGTGGGCAATATTTCCAAAGTCACAGAACGAGTGAGGAGCAGTAGCAAGAATGAAACCTATGAATCTAAACCACAAACTTCCAGAATTATTTACATGTGTTTGGTCCCTGTTGTTGGGACCTGATTTTATTCATTTTCACATCCACGGTACCTACATACCTGAGACACAGTAGGTGCTTAAGAGTTGACAGAAATATTAACTGAATGAATGAATGAATGTATTCTCCTATGCCATGCCTATCACATTCATATGCTATGATGCAGTATTAAGCGTAAGCATTAATATTTGAAATGCCAGAATTAATGTTCTGGGATTGTTTTTAAAAACTTTACTTCTTCCGTAATGTTCAACTTACTACAAAAATGAAATGTATTAATTACAAATTTTTCTAATTAAAACACACTATATAGAAGACAATGGAAGAAATTTTATGTTTCTGGGAGACACTTATTGTCTGGCAAAAAATCATATCATGACGTGTTAGCCCACTGTACCTGACTAATTTGAATAGGAGAATTACATGTATTTTAGTTTCCCTAAGGTCTACCAATCTCCAGTAAGAGAGAACAAAAACAAACAGATTTATTACACAATAAAACCAGGTAAGAACATATGCAGGAAAACATGTATGCAGCAAAACATATATGTAGCAACCTATATATTATTAACAAATAGCTATGGGCTGTCCAGCAAATGCAAAACAACATGCTAGGACCAGGAGAAGCTTGACCCTTCCACTCTTATGAGCTATCTGTTTCATGTAACACAACTATGCCTCCTATGTGAGTTTTGGAAGAACTCATGAATCTCTAAATAGAAGAGAAAGGAAATTATGCTTTGATTACCTGTGGCGATACAAAAATAAATAAATAAAATGTATTTATACACAAAAATAATTTTGAACAAATGGAAAGACATCCCATGTTCTATGACAAGACAATGTAATATCATAACATTGATTCCCTGCCATGAAAATATATAAATTGAATATGATTCAAATAAAATTTTTTTTCTCAGCACTAGAAAAGTTCATATAAAACATGAAAGAACACCTAGAAAAATCTGGAGGGAAGGGATAGCGACCAGTGGAAATAAACACAACTACCAGTACAAAACATAATACAAGAAACCAAAGCATAAATAATTTAAAGACCAAAATTCAAGACAAGACATTAGGAAATGGGAGACTAGATCTTTTGTAAATGGGAAGAGGACTAAGAGATGGAGAGAAAGGGGAGGGAGAAAAGAAGTCATAGGATGTATTACATGCATGAACCAACTGCCTACTATAAATGTAATCATTAAGTACTATAAACATTTGCTAATAAAAATTTTAAAAAGTTAAAAAACAAAAACAAGAAGCCTCAGTAATGAAAACAATGAAGTACTGGCATATAAGTTGACAGCTAGACAGATCAGTTAAAATGTTTAGAAAAAGACACAAGTACAGACTTACATGAGAAGAAGAGATATTTCTTAATGTCTCATGTTGGAACAACCAGACATGAAAAAAGAAACTGGACCCATACTTCCCAGCATAAATCAGAGTAATGCATTCTTAATAGATGGGAGATTTAAATACTGAAAATGAAGCTTTATCAATCCTAGAAGAAAACATGAAGAATTTCTCTATTGACCTAGGTGAGGAAAAATCTGTTTGTAAACAAAGCTTTTGTATTGTAAAGCCAAAAGCCAAATGACAAATGGAAGAAAACACCATTTACAACCTTTACTACTGAGAGATGACGTTCCCCTATTAAGCCAAAACACACAAATGTAAGATAAAAGTAACTTCGAGTCTGAACAGGAAATATCAATATAAACTCATAGATTTAAAAAAGAACTTTATTTCCTAGATAGGAAAAAAGATCTAGAAGCAATGACCTGCCCCTCATAATGAGGTTATTGAGTTCTGTATGTTAGTTTCTAAATTCCATTATCTGTTACCAGTACCAGGGCTCCTGTAAGAAATATCTGCAGCTCTGAGGCACTGCAAGGTAAATTCACAATATTTTGAGCAAGGAAGTGGTTGAATGTTAAATGTTTCATATCATCCCTGACTTGAAATTATACTATAAAACGACTGTGATAAAATCAGCATGGTACTGGCATAAAAATAGACCTGAAGGTCAATGGAATAGATTAGAAGATACAGCCACAAAAACAACACACTCAGCCACTTTATCTTCAACAAACGAGCCAAACATGTTCACTGAAAGACAGCCTCTTTAATAGGTGGTGCTGGAAAAACTGGCTTTCCATATGACAAAAACTAAAACAATCACCATGCACTAAACTAAAGTCAAAAGTCAAAGATCTCAATATTAAAACAGAAACACTAAATCTGCTAGAAGAAAAAGTAGGTAGAAATCTTGAAGACACAGGTGTAGGCAGAGAGCTCATGAACAAAAATCAAACTGCATGGGAAATACTTCCCAGAATCAACAACTGGGATCTCATCTTATTAAAAAGATTTTGTATATCAAAAGAAATCTTCAACAGAGTGAAAAGAAAACCCACAAACTGGGAAAAAAAAATCTTAGCCAACTGTCCCTCAGACAAAGAACTTCTATCTAGCACACATAAAGAATTGAAAAAAATCAGATTCCCCAAATTCAAAGACCCAATCCAAAAATGGGCATCTGAGATGAATACATACTTCTCTGATGAAGAAATAGAAATGGCAAATAAATATATGAAAAAATGTTCAGCATCATTGGTCATTAGAGAAATGCAAATTAAAACACCAATGCTGATAGATTCTATCTCATTTCAGAAAGAATGGCCAAGATTAAGAAATCAATCAATACCAAATGCTGGAAGGGATGAGGGGAAAAAAATAACTCTTCTCCACTGTTGGTGGGAGTGTAGACTGGGGCAAACACTGTGGAAATCAGTGTGGGGGTTCCTCAAAAAGCTCGGATTAGAGGTCCTATTTGACCCAGCTATACTGCTTCTGGGCATTTCCCCAGAAGAATTAAAAGCATCATACCACAGTAATATATGTGCACTCATGTTTACAGTAGCACTATTTGTACTAGCCAAATCTTGGAAACAACCCAAATGCCCATCAACCGAGGAATGGATAAAAATGTGGTATTTTTGTACAATGGAGTACTACTCAGCTATAAAGAAGGATCAAATCAAGGCTTTTTATAGGTAAATGGGTGCAACTTGAGACATACTCATAAGTGAAATAAATCAAACTCACGTGTAAATACCATGTTGTATTCCTAGCGTAAGAAACTGAAAGACTAAATAAGATCCAAAATCTACAATAAATAATGTGAAACAGCAAGGAATTGCTCAAAGGGGAAAAATAACTGGGATATGTGAACGGAGAAAAGAAGGAAGGGAAAAGGAAAAAGATATAGATTTGCGTATATATATTTTTATATATATGTGTGTGTATATATGTGTGTGTGTATTAGTAGTATAATCATCTTAGCTATCTCATATGAGATAGCTAAGATGATTATACTACTAATTCTATTAGTTCTTGGAAAAGAACAGTTAATACTCATATGATTAGAGCAATTTTACAAGTCTATGTCTGGTTATCTAAGCAACTCTTTTGAAGATTACAATATGCAATATAACAACCATTATTAAATTCCTACCACCTTGTTTTGAAAACCTATAATTTTATTGTTTTGGGTTTTTTGTTGTTGTTTGTCTCTTCTGATCTTTGTTTTTTTTTCTGTGTATGTTTTATTTCTCTTTAAAAAAATAAATGTTTCATATCAAAGGGCAAGAATAAACATAAAAGTGTCTCCTTTACCAAATTAGGGGCAATCTGAGCAATGAAAGAAAATGACAGCAAAGAAATAAAACAAATTGAAAGAAAAAGTACACAGTACTCAAAGTGAAGGAGACACAGGGAAGGAAAAACAGCAATAATTCTGCTTGACTGAAGAACAGCAGGTACTGGATTCTGCAACCACTCAATAGGCTATTTATAGAACAGTGTATTCACAGGATTTCAAGGTATTGTCCTCTATATTACAGTACTCAGCAACTGCATATTACAGTTGAGAGATCTGGTTTTCATCTTCATCCAGTAGTTGGACAAACTCAACATTATATACCATGTGATAAGATGTGAAAAGTATACACCAGTTATGGGATTACTGGTAAAAACGTTAGCCTGAATTTTACCATAATGAAGTAATTTGAAACACTGGACATTTTACAAGACAATTAGCCCATGAGACTGTAAGTATCAAGAAAAACAGATTTTAGATGTGCTGAAATTAAATGAGACTAAAACAATGTAACCATCAATGTAAATTTAAGCCTGAAATGAGTACTGGATAAAATAACTAACCAAAAATTGTTTAAAACTTAGTACCAAAAAAAGGGACAAAGGGACACAAGAGTCCTGTTTATCAGATGTTGTTATAGAATCATGAAATATTTTAGGGAAGATAATGTTAGTGTGGTTACATAGGAGAATATACTCATTTTTATTAAATGCATGATGAGGTTTTCAGAAAGAATATTCTCATTTTTATTAAATATATGAGGAGGTTTTCAGAAAGAAGAAGAGATAATGTTGAGAATTTAGAGGCTTAGTTTATCTCTTTTCAATTTTTTGTGGTTTAAAATTTTCTCAACATAAAGGTGGTGAAAATTATAGGTTCTCAAAGGACATTTAATGATCTTATAGTAGGCATGCAAACCTTTAATGGTTTGGAACAATACAAAATCTTCCACTAAAGTACATATGTTTTAAGTTTTCTCTGAGAACATTTTCTAGTATTATTTGAAAACAAGCAAAGAGCCAACAAACACTCCTTTCTAACACTGGATGTACTGATCACTTTTCCTAAAAATAAGAGAAATTTTAAAATTATATGAGTAAATAATTATTAGAATATATTAATATTTACATGTTGATTAACTCAAGTTTATTACACTTAATGAAAAATAGTAATTTTCTGGGAAAATTATTGTGTCAATCTAGTGTGAGCTATTTGTAATTCTCTCTTATTAGTTTTGTTCCTTTACAATTAGGAAAAAATACATTTGAAGGAAAGTTTATTAGCATCTCAATAAACTAATTAATATCCTGATTTTGGAGACAGTGCACATATTGGAAGTCTGACCTTACCAATTATTAGATATGTGACCTTATGAGCTGTCGACTCATACTTTCTGGCAAAGTCTCTAGGCCTATGCTAGTCTTTCATGATCTGTGCTATTTATTCTCTGTCTTATTTTGCGGCACCGGGGATCGAACTCACAAGCTCGCACCTGCCAGACAGGTGCTTAAGCCACTGTGCCAAACTCCTGGCCCTAGTTTTTTGAAGCAGGGTCACACTATGTAGCTCAGGCTGGCCTTGTGCTCGCATTGCAGCCCAAGCCGGCCTCGAACTCACAATGCTTCTCCTACCTCTATTTATTCTCAACTATTAGTCAAAAATTAAATTCACTAATCCAATAAATATGTAAAGTTAGCAGATCTTTGACATATCTACTATATTAATTTCTAAAACCACTAAGAATTACATATAATTTTTACTATTTGCTAAATTTCATCAGTGATCTCCAATGGGAGATTAAAGTTTATTAAAATCATATTCCATGTGATATGCTTTAGATATCCAATCTGTGGACACATCATGTATATTTCTAAAAAAGCTGCCAGTTATTTATTATACTAGCAAGAACAATGAACCTCAAATCTATGCATTCAATTGTTTAAATATAATTTGGTATCTTTTCTGAGACAGTGTTTGGTATGCAGCCCAGGTTAGCCTCTATATTTTTATTCTCCTTTTTCAGTCTCCCGAAGTATGGAGATTATAGGCATATGGGATTACACCTGGCCAGCATCTGCCTTTAATAAACTATTATTAGTTATTTTAACAATAGTGTTCCACTACCTTGAAAACCACAAGTACAAACAGGATAGGAAAGCATACTATTCTAAATTAGATATTTCATCTTTATTCAGATTATTACAGTGAGGAATTAAAAACAATAATGCATACCACTAGAAGAAGCTTGCTGTATTTTCCTGTTTCTTCAATTTTTTTCTGTGTCTTTTTGGATAGACAATATCCAAGTTATTCACTTAATAGCTAACTTTAACAGTTTTGGTTTCTTATGTTATTTTCATTCAATAGCCTCTTCCAGCTTCTCATTAATTCCCATGCATTCAAATACCACTTTAATCTACAGATATATTACAAGGCTGTATTTTAAAATGTACAGCACAGTTCCTAGCACAGAGTTTGACTCATAGTAACACAGTCAACAAAATGGAATCAAATTAATGAGCAAGCTATTAGATAGCTAATTTTGGAAATCTTTCAGACATCTTGTACTCAATACATCCAAAATACAATTAATTATCTTTGTCCCAATATTTCTATATTTCCCTATTTTCATTTATAATGTCATCCACTCATTCATCTAAATTAGAAGTCTCAGATATCCTCGAATTCTACTTCTTAATTCTTTACCTTTCACCTTCCAAATCTCCATGCTAATGATCTAACATTTCAACTTTCTTCAGTTTCTCTCTCTCTCCTCAATAACTGAAATCATCTTGTAACTTGAGTCCTGACTGGAACGCCTCTAATACTTTTTATGATTGTGAATCTTATACTAATTAGTTTAAATATGGATTTCTCTAGGAGGCCTTATCTTCCTCTTTCATACAAAATTTGTCACTAAATCATATACATTCTCTAGTATGCTTGTTCATTTCTCCTGTATCAAATTATCAAGTTATACAATCCTATCCACTTTCTCTTTTCAAAATACACCTTCAGTGAATACTGCCAGTACTAAGAATGGGACTGAGTTTCTTCCAAGTTCAATTCTAGAAGCTTCTGTACAACTTGGCCTCTCTTTCCTCTCGTCTTACTGTCTTCTATTCCCTGCTCATTCCCTCCACTCCAGCTATACTGATCTTTGCTGCTGAAAACGCACACCAAGTACATTATTGTCTTGGATCTTGGTTGGGGATACTATCCTCCCAGACAGCTTTTTCTTTCTTCTATACAATTCTATTCAAATTTAAATAGCGACCTAAACCCTCTCTTCAGGTAGCTCTATCCCTGTCTGTTATGGTTTGAATCTTAATCGTTCCGAAAGACACTATTTAGATGTAGGGCCCAATGAAAGCAAGTTAGGTCATTGGTGGGGGTGAGGTGGGGGGGGTAGGGGTGGAGCTTTTGAAGATTATATTGTGGCCCTGATCCTTCTTTTTTTCTCTTTTAATTCCTAGTAACCATAAGTTGAGCACCTTTGGCCCTATCAAGAGTTCCCTGCCATGACAGGCTATCTTGCCATGGGCCCAAAATCAATAAAGCCAACTACAACCATGGAATGGAAACCTCTGAATCCATGAGCCAAAGTAAAATTTTCCTCCTTATAAGTTATCTCAGGTATTTTGTTGCAGTAATACAAAGCAGACTAACATGCTTACCTTGTCATTTATTCTATTTTTGTTTATTTTCTTAGTCTTTTTCCACCAGAAGATAAGTTAGAGACATTTATGTATACAAGGACTAGCTATTTTAGCTATATAAGGATTTTTTTACCTGTTTTATTTACTGAGATATCCACAGTACCTAATGCCTGGGACGAAGTAAATACTAGGTGGGTATTTACTAAATATATGAATAATTTTGGATTCACAGAACCTGAGTGTGTAGGAATTAACATCCTTTATAACCAAAAAACAAAACAAAAATTAAAAAAAAGAATAAAATTAAAACAAGAAAGAATATGTGATGAAAATACCTTACACTGGTGAGATATTGAGGATGTAGGAAGGTGAGAATCTGTTTTCTCAGACCTATTCATTAAAATTATAATTTAAATTCTAGGGAAAAATTAAACAATTTGAGCATAAGCATCATGATCTAGATGAAGTTTCTGATAACCTAAAACAAAGAGAAGTCAGTTTTTAAAAATATGTGCAATGTTACTACTTCTTTCCCTATAAGAGTTCACTGACTATTAAATTTATTAATTTGCCTGTCTGCTATGCTGTTCATTTATAATTATCTTTAACATGAGTTTTCATTCTTTTTTACTTTCAATTTTTTAAAAAATCTTCATCTTAAAATGAAGATTAAAAAACTAAAATGATAGTAAGTACCAAACTTCATAAAGTTACCATCACCAAAGGGTTTTAAAAAAAGAGGAAAATAAGGGGACAACTTCCTATCCCCATTCCCCACCATAACAAGCTTTGCTGACTGAGTTGGCCAAAATAAAAAACATGCTCAAATTATGCTTTTCTCAAATTTAACAGCCATGAGATGTAAAGCACTTGATTCCATTCCAGAGGGTGGCAAGCACATACCACAAACTTATACAAACAAATGCACTCACATGTCTATACCTATTCACTAATATGAAAGAAACTGTTTTATAACTACTTAGTTATTTATTCTCACAATACTAATCCTGGTATATCTCTGAGAGGCAAATTTGAAGAAAACAGCACAGCAATTATGGTCATTATATGACTGTGGCACAGCAGCCTCATAAAAGGCCAGCAACAAAATCCAGACTCCTAATGCTAAATTATCATTCAAAATGGACAGTATTGTTCTTTATTGGACAGACAACACTGATTTCTAAGCAGACCTTGAAGCTATGTGTATCCTATGAAGGCAGTATATTTAAATGGATATTTTTCCATCTCTGTGCCCCCACAGTGCTCATGCATATCTCCCACTGAACTCATCACCACTGTGTCATCACTCTGCCTGCAGATCCCTCCCCCCACCACTGGAATACTCTGAAAGCAGGATTTCAGTCCCTCCTCCACAATTTGCCTTGCGCTTGAGCACACCCCTGTCACAGAGTAGGTTTTCCATAAATGTTGAACTGTATGAAATAATTTTTAAAAGTATAGAAAGTTTTTATTTTTAAATTGAACAGTGTTCATTAGAGTATTTCTGAAACATAGTATTTCTAGTTCTGCTAAAAAAAATGAAAATTAGTTAAAGTCATTCACAAATTTTACTCCTTATGGAATTATAGGTGAATATTTTTCAGAACACCAAGTTGAGGAAACAGAGCAAAATGAAATTAGAACAATGTCCCACTTTTTACTTAACTATGTATAATACAAAAACTTCTGACATTATTTTTTTTTTTAAATGACCAGTCACTCCATTTAGTCATTTGTTAGTTTCCATATTTCTCATCAACTTTGCTCTCACACTGGTAGGCAAGTTGCTGACTAAGAACAACACGAAGAGTGACTTTTTACATTTCATTCACTTTTCACGCAAGGAAAAAGCTTCCTGAAAATGTGAGCTAAAATTTTGGAAAATACAAAACAACATCATCTGAAGGTGTCTATTATTACCAGAAGGTCTATTTCTTAAACCTAATTTCTACTGCTAGGTGACTATTTTCAATAAGTAAGAGGATATTCATTTCCAGAAAACATTACCAGTAAATTCTATGGTATCATAGACTGTTCAATATCCAGACCAAACTAACTAAACCACAACATGCAAAAGCATGTACTTCACTTCTCTCAGGGAAACCTTAGGGTTATTCTGAGAATGGTCTTAGCAGATTATAACCCAAGTAAGAGCAAATGGGAACTTAATTTAGATAGCCCTTTTTCTCTGAATTTCCAGATCTCTCAGCAGACACAAATGAAAATGCTTAAAACTAAGCTGTTGCTTGTTTCAAATCCAATCTTAAAAAAGTTACTTTGAGACACAGAAATTTACAAAGGACTGAAGCATTATTATTTTATAATACAACTGATATTTCGTATTATCCCCTGGCCACAGAAGGAAACATGAAGAGCTACCTGTTTGGCAGTATGCAGGGCCCACCCTAAGCAAAGTTAGTAAATAAAAAATGATTATTATTTCAAGAAACTCACTACCTTTGAAGTATTAAAAATGGCTGAAAAGATACTGATACGAAATATGTGAAATGCTAATGGTATATAAATGGAACAAGTATGTATGATTAATAAGGAATAAGACTTGACCTTTTAATTTTAAATTTGAATTAAGGTATTTTTTGTTATCAGAGAGGTGGTCAACATTAATGTATATATAGATGTATTCATGGTTTATAATACAGAAAAACTAAAAATCATATCTAGCAAATGAAGACTGGCTTATAAGTTATGGCATATTAATTTTCTTCAAAAGCATGCATTAAGGTAATTATCAAGAAAAGTTTTGGTTTGAAATTATAAAAATCATGAAGTGCGTTTTATTGTTAATAGCAAACTTTATTATATATGGTCTTAAAGTATAAAAACAAACAAACAAACAAACAATGATGTTATGCCTGGTCAAAATAATTTAATCAAGCTGGCCTGAGCTACATAGTGTGACCCTGTCTCAAAAAACTAGGGCCAGGAGTTTGGCTCAGTGGCATAAGTGCCTGTCTGGCAGGCACGAGGCTGTGAGTTGGATCCCTGGTGCCAGGAAAAAAATAAATAAATAAAATCATTTAATCATTTTATAGTCAATCCTCTTACCTCTCCTTTTGTAGCCACATGAAATTATTGTAATTCTTCCTTTAGTTCTCACATATGAGTAAACCCATTACTGACAGTTTTCTTTACCCCAGAGACACAGCGGTAAATTACAAAAGTCACTATGATATAAATTATGTTTTGATAAAGTAGTTAGATCCTTCAAAGTCCATTTCAGAAATACGTAATAAAAAACATTTTTGCATGGAAATTTTTTATAACTATTCCTAAAAGCTATATTTTGAAATAATATATATATAACAGAGGAATATAGATTTTAACATATGACAGTGATGTAGTTTAATTTTAAGAACACAGTGGTTTAGCTTTGTAAAATTTAGTGAGAAGTTAGGTAAATTTAAAATAAAAAGGTTCAATGATTAGTTTTGAATATATAAACTTTTGTAACCTCTGCTGCCAAACATATTTTAGTATTTAAAAAGTTTTGCTTGTAGGAAACATTTTCTTACTCTGTACACTCTTCTTTTTTTTTTTTTTTTTTTTGGAACCGAGAATTGAACTCAGGACCGTGTGCTTGCCAGGCAGGCACCACACTGCTGAGCAATACACCCTGCCCTCTACTTGCAAATGACAAGTCACTAAGATAAAATAACTTAACTTGTTCAAGGTCATAGCAAAAGTAACAGAGCATGGATTTAAATCCAGGTGTCTCTAATTTCTTAGCCAAGTGCTACCAGAATCTCAAGTACTGATTTAAATACAGAAAAACAAGAATGCTTCTAGAGTCCCTAGAAAAGTCAATCAATACTGCTTTTAATAACATCTTCAAAATTATGATAACAAAATACCATAAAATCTTCAATAACATATTAAAAACATTATTTGTAACACTTGATTTATCTGGGGTCAGATAATGAAGATATATAAAAGTAGACTTTATTGATTGAATCTGCATTCACATATGGTACCTACTGGTCACATGCAATTTTAAAATTCAAATCCATTAAAATAAACTTAATTAAAGTTTGCTCCTAAGTGATAGTAGCCACATTCACATACTCAGTGGTTGCATGCGGATAAGGGTTATCATCTGTGATGGGACTATGCAAAGTTAGGGTTCAGAAAAGAAGCCTGGGTTGATGATAAATCTTTGAGAATCACTAGCATAGGAGCTTTATTTAAAATCATGGTATCACTAAGGATATGAACATAGGAATAAAAGTCAAATTGTGGTGGAACAATCTACAAAGACATGGAAGAAAAGAGGAACAGTCAGCAAAAGAAAATAAAGAATGACTAATAAAACAGGAGGAAAACCTGGAAAATGTGGGATCCCAGAAACTATGCATTCAGAAGAGGCTAAACTGGGTGTGGTGGCATACCCCTGTAATTCTAGCACTCTGGGAGGTTAAAGCAAGGAGATTGCAAGTTCAACTGCCTGGGCAACTTTGTAACTTAATCAGACACTGTCTCAAAAAAAAAAAAATTAATAAAAACCTAAGGGTGTAGCTCAGTCTGAAGGCCCTGGGTTCAATTCTCAGTAACGTCCCTCCCCCCAACACAGTGGCTAAATGTGCCAATTGCTGCTGACAGGTCAAGTAAGATAAGAATGAAGAACTGACCACTGGAATTATCAACATGAAGGTCACTGCTGAGCTTGAAAAGAACAGATTAGAGATTTCAACAAATTTATAGAAGCTGAGAAGGGATTAGAAACATCTATCTGGAAACCTTATGGGAGGGTACTACAGTAGAAATGGAAGCTATTAAACCTGTCACTATACAAGAATATTTGGTAGACAGCAAATAGAATGATATCCAGGAGGTTATTACATAAAACATTTAAGTCACAGGCTGAAAACCCCTCAGGAAATGGAGGTTGCCCAGCACTGACCACAGGTCAAAGGTGAAAAAGAAAATTTAGTGGAATTGCTTCTAAAAATAACATTGAGCAAACTATTTGGAAAGAGTAGAGTCTTCTAGAGTAGATATGGTGTCCCCTTATTTTCATTCTGAAAATTATGAGAAAGAAGATGTAAAAAACTTCTAAAAACTTAGAAAACTATAAAACTATAAAACTGATACTTGAAAAATGGGAACAAATATGACATGAAAGAGACAATGGAGAGAAAAAGGACAACTTGTAAATTAAGAGAGATTTCCAGGAAAAAAGTGAAATTAAGTAGTTAGAAAATGGAAGAGTTATAGATGAATCCAGAGTTCCCACCTGAAAAAATGGTAAAGCTATTTCTAGAAATGAGACAGAAAAGTAAAATACAGAAGCTTCTTTTAAGAGAAACTTAAGTTCACTCATAGTAATGATTACATTTCAGCAACGTATGGAACAAAAAAAGATTAGCTTATGTATCTTGGAACGTAAGCTTGAGGTTGGATTTTTTTTTTTTTTTGAGATTAGATTTTATATTTCAGAGTCACTGTGTACTGTAAAAGATCTGTTCAATTTTGCCTAAATTTACATTTGATCTTTAAAAAACATGTCATAGGCAAATAATTTCTATAAATCTTTAAAATATAAATAAGACAAATTAATATGTCACTGATACACTAACTAGAAAGATTTGGAAAACACAAACATTAGAATATCCATGAAATACAAATTCAAATTATCGTACTTGAGCTATTTTAGGATTCAGTTGTGTAATTTCCATATTCACTAAATCAGTAAGCTCTCATTTAAAAAATTTCCTACAGTTCATGTTTTCAGTTGTTTGCTTTTTCATTTTTCATTGGTAGTTAATGCAGTGCTAGGTAAATGCGACAGTATACAATGACAACTAAACTTACAAGATTCTTAACCAAACCAAACCAAACCGAACTAAACCAAAACACATCAACACGAACAGAAATATTTAAAGTAGTTAAAAAGAAAAGTTTAAAGTAGGTTTCCAAGTGGGGAAAAAGTTGAAAACTATAAGGCTGGAACCATTTGTGCCATACAAACATCATCTGAAACAGCTTCTTCTAAAGTAAATGGCAAGAGAATATTAGGCTGAGTCATGCTTATTTGAATATGCTGACTTAAGTGAGAAAAAAAGTTTACATTCATATTTTCCCCTCAGAAGCTATTAAGAAAAATTTAATATCTCATGAGAATAGCAGCACTATTCCCTGTGCATGAAGAATCATAATATTAACTACAGTTAACAAAAACGATTTTAAAATTAGGAAATATAAAATATATTATAAATTACCAATATCTGTAGAAATACCTAAACTGCTTAACATTATTCAAAAACATAAGGGTTTTTATTATAGTGGGGGATACATTTTAATACTTAACTAGCATATTAACTCAGATCACTGGAGAATTACTTTGTACACTTAGTATCTAATACTATATTAGATGCTGAAATGGCAACTTACATGTTTATTGCACTTATTAAGAAGATTAAGGAAGTCTGACCAGCTGACATGATAGATTTTTATCCTGTCTTTATTTTTATCACAACTTTTTAAAAAATTAAGCTACTATTATTGAAGTACTACTTAGAGAAATTAAAGACAACAGTAATAGCATACATTTGGTTAATCATTTAAAAAAGTCATTTCACATTGTTAGCTCATGAGATCTATAATTGTCTTTTTACTAGGCAGAAAATTCATGCATAACCTGAATTATATATATGAAGAATTTCACAAGTTGTTCCCCCTCCCTCAGCCTTAGAGCCCCTCTCTTTTAATGGAGACTAGTCTTCTTAAAACTCAATCAGAATCACTAAAACTTTAAATATTTTCTTAGACTCTTAAGTTTGAGTTAGGCACTGCACATTACAATATAACTGTTTTCTTGTCTGTTTCTCAGAGAAAAACTATTGAGTCTTGAAGGCAAGATTTGTAATTTTAAATGTGAAAAACCAGCACTAATATATTGCTTGGTCTACGCTAAGAACAATTAAGTGATTTTCTGATCAATGAAGGGAGAGTTAGAAATCTGGTGTTAATCCCTAATTTGAAGTTTATTCTTCCATACCACTGCTTCTATAAATGGACAAATGTATTAAAACATTTCTGATAAAGTACCCATTTTGACATTATCTACTATAAAACTATTTTCCTAAGGAAAAAAAGCTACAAGTTATAAAACAGAATTATATGAAGTACCTCAAATTTTTCTAATGATTACATTTTTTAGAGATAGTCAAATCCTAAGAGAAATAGGCTAATGTAGAGTTCTTTGTAGTTTTGGTCTGTTACCTTGATTTTAATTATTCTAATGTCTTGATGGTACTCAGGTGGAGAGCTAAAGTTGCAAAGGCTAAGTACGTTTTAGGGGATTATTCAAGATTGAGATGTTTCTTTGAAAATTTTTCTTTTTTTGGTACTGTGAATCAAACTCAGGACCATGTGCTTGCCAGGCAGGCGCTGTTCCACTGAGCTATATCCCCAGCCTGAAAATTTTCCTTTTAAAATTACCTCATCTAAATGTCTTTTTGGCATGCTTCTAAAACTCTGATATCTGTTATTTCCCCCTCTGATACGTTGTTTTCCCTATAAGCATCAGAACACATTTTATTAAAATGGGGCTTAAAATAAGATTCCTCCCACGCCTTTGGCCACAACGCAAAGTATAAGACTTCAAACTGGGATAGGGAGCAAGTATCTTGTAACCTCATGTTTATCCTCACAATATTTTATGGGTTTCAAAGTATTAAAATATGTTCTGTGATTCTAACAATTCTATGAAGCAGAAAACATAGAGACATTTATCTAGAGAGAAAAAGTCAACAACTTAAGCAAACAGCTGTGAGGTGGCACAATCCAGGATCAGGCCCAGCTGTTCTGGACCAGTGCTAGCAAATCCAATGATTTTTTCACTCTAATACACAGGCTGAATTCAGAAAAGCAACTGTTCTGGAAAACAGCCTCTCACTTTTAAAAACTGCACAGTAACATTTTTTGATCCTTTTTAATGCCAAAAAAGTATATTTAAGGACATCTGTCTACAGAAAATTGGTAGTTATGCAAATTATGATAACAAATTAATTCTCACCACTGAATTGAAATCTTGGAATTCTGAAAGTGTAACATCAGAAATCAGTAAAACATTCTTTTTCAATTAATAATTTAGCATTCGTTGACCAATACTAACAGAGAGCTCTGCCAACTCTAATGGGATATGAAAGTTGTTTGAAGCTTCCTTAAAATGGAAACTACCCTTTTATCACCAGCTGTGTTTATTGAGAACCCTTCTAATTCCTAATTTTTGCCAAAATGTATTTTTCCTTTGAAATACAAGAGCTATCATCTTTCCAGTGTAGATGTAATCCAAACTCCAAGTTTATAATTAAAAAAGATGATATGAAGATTACATAAATAAACTCATAATGATTCATTTCTCTTGACTTATCTATTTAAGTTGAATTAAATTTAACTTACAGAAATACTGTGAAAAGATATACTAAAAATACATAAAACGAAATATGTTGTTAAAATATAAACATGCAAAAATGATACAAATGCTCCACTACCAGTAAGCATTTTTGCTCATTTTTTTAACCCATCTACTTATAATAGTAATTGATTTTGTTACTAAACATTCTTTTTATTTTTTTAAACAAGGTCTCACTCAAAGTCTCACTGTGTTGCCCAAACTGGCTTTAAACCCTTGGGTTTAAACAATCCTGCTTCAGCCATAAGAGGAGGGTCTGCAGGCCTGTGCCACGACGCCTGGTGCCAGATTAAAAAAATTTAGTTCTATGGTAAGAACTCTGAAGGTCTTGAATGGGATCTGGATTTAGACAAAATATCATAGAACAAAATTTCTCTTTATTGGAGACTTTATTGGAGACTAAGACTTTATTGGAGACTAAACATCCAATCACACTGGAACCATCCCTTAAAAAATGTAATAATTGACAAATAGAATTGTATCTGAAGGTCAAAGAAAAATGTAAGTTCATCGCTTCTCAGAAATTAAGATGTTTTGACACCTCAGTTTAAAAAAACACTTTTTCCAAACAGTATTTGTTCAGGTTATTACTTTATAATGTATCACAGAACTCTAAAGCCAGTAAAAGAAAATAAAAAGACAAAAAGACAATACCTGCAGTCAAGGGACTAGCTGTCAGAGTGCAGGGACCAAGGGCTTTGAGCAGAGTCCTGGAAGGTGCACTCCTCTAGGGCAAGGCAGTTTCCTACAGCCAGGATGACTATTGAGCTAGCCAGGACTGCCGTTAACTTCGTGAATTACAGCAAGTCAATCCCTCTCATTCTTAGTTGAATGAGTAAGAAAAGTAGGAATCTTTAAGATGATTTCACTAATATGACTTTCATATTTATCTTCTTTTCAGAGATTTGGGAGGATCAAATAATGACATATGTAAAAAGATTCTATAAATGTTTATGTAAACATAAAGTGCTATTACACAGTTTCTTCATTATACTAAAAAGTATGGAAACAGTTTTGAGACATAGGATAACATGTTCAAAAGACATTAAAGCATTTATGTGGGTTATCACATATAATTTAACACAAAACTGTTAAAACTGAAATTTTATTTCTTTTAAAAACTACTTAGGGATGATACAATTTTCATTTTAACAAGATCAGCTGATTATTTTATTAAGAATTTAGAGTAACAGCCTAATGAACAGTTCCTAAAAGTATTTCATAAGAACTATAAATAGCTTTTGTTTTCTCTAGCTCATCTCACACACATATATATATTTTTTTGAGATAAGGTCTCACTATATAGTTCACGCTGGCCTTGAATTCACTATGCAGCCCAGTCTGGTCTCGTACTTGCAGCAATCCTCCTGCTTCAGCCTCCCAAGTGCTGGCATTACAGGCATGCACCACCATGCCTGGCCAGAGTAATTTTTTAAAAAAACTAATCATGTCCCTTTTATACTGATACCATGGATAACTCTATTGTACCTAGATATCAAAATGTGAATTCTTCAGTATGGCTCAAGTTTGCCTTCAGTCTACCCTTGCAGACCCAGTTCTCCTTCAACATGTTCTATTCTAGCATTTCCAGTTACCCCAAGGCTCAAATTACAATTCAGTTACATGAGATTCTCTTCTAAGTGTTGTTAAAGAAAAAAATACTATTCAATGATACTTGTTAAAGCATGGAAAGGAAGCTTTTATTCAGGGTAATTAAAGTAGGTACAGGAATCACTGCAGTGAGGAAATCAGGCTGAAGGCCTGACCATGGCCTGGGCAAGTCAAAAGGAGGAAAGTGATGGGAAAGAGAGAAATCAAGGGGAGTAAAGGGGGGTTGGTACCAGGGGAAAATGTTCAAAGTATGTTATGTGCATGTATAAAAAAATGGAAGTCTTTAATCTGTGTAACCAATATGTACTAATAAAAAAAGATGTGAAACAAAACTCCTAAAAAATACCATATTTTTTTATCAGCAAATAAAGTTTTTGTTTTTTAAAAAGTAAGGATCTCAATATTTTTGAAAGAACAGGAGTGCAGGAATATCAACTTGGTACATGGTAAGGGAAACAAAGGTAAAGGAAGGGCTTGGGGCAGGGAAACTGAGCTCTCTTTGCATAGGTAGTTTGAGAAATTTCTTAGCTATTCATCTTTTATTTCTGTAACACTTTGTTTATACTGTGATTTCAGGATTTATCACACTGACTTAATTTGCCACATATTTATCTGTCTTCCCAACCTGTTCATAAGCTTCTTGAAGGCAGGCAGTAGTATTTACTTAATAAGGAAGGGCCTTACACAAAGAAGTCACTTAAAATGATTTTAGAATGAATAGGCAGTATTGTAGAAACTCTGAGAAACACAAACCAACAAAGAAAAACTTTTTTAGCAGTCCCAATTACCTAGGCTAATGCTGGAAAACCTGCAGCACGCGAGCTGCTACAGCCCTCTCTGTCAGCATGACAGTCAAGCTGCCCTAACATCAACCTAGCAGCTGAGCATTCAGGTTTAACTGCAGTGTTGGCACGCTGTGGTAAGTAAGTGGGTTCTGGGTTGCAGTTTGGGGATATGTTTGAACAACTTTCTTTATACTGTACAAACACTGTATGACTTTAGTATTTTAGATAGGCTTCCAGTAAGATTTTTATATATGAAGACTCTATCTACATATCTATTTTTGTAGGCCTATATGTTATTCTAATAGATTTGTATGAAGAGGAATACTTATTATTCACTTTTAAAGCTGATTTTAACACTGAATAAAATCACAGAATTTTAAAGACAGAAATTAAATCCAGAGTCCTAATTTAGCTGTAGGAATGAGAAACTTGAAGCCTGAAGAAACTTTCAAGATTCTATAGTCTTTTAGAAATGGGGGTAGGTCTAGGCACTAGTCATCTTTTTCCTAGTACGGAATTTCTACAAAGACTAGCTTTTTATTGAATAAAATGGATTATCTGCCATTTTGCAATCAACCATATCTTCTAATTTTTAAATTTTTCTACATAGAGATACTTCAATAAAGTTTCTATGAAGATACGCCTTAAATGAGGCCAGGAATACAAGTAATCAAAACAAAATCAGGTGAGGCTGTGTTAGCAGGTATGAGAGGACTGAGATAGCATATATGTGGATGGAAATCCATGATACGGATATTAAACTCATGACCAACATGGCCATAGAAGCTGAAGGGAGATGGAATTGTGCCTATGTAAACCTGTGAAGCCTGCAAGGCTTGTCTTTATCATAACAGTTGTTCAGTCTTTGTCTTTATTCTTGCTATTTCAGTGGTAATCTCTTTTCCCATTTCAAAGGCCTTCCTTTCTGCTCTTTCCCTTCACAGAAAATGAAAGCATTTTATACTTGTCTATAACGTTTGGCAAGTCAATGTAAGACATTATAAATCAACTTTATAAAAAATAAATATATTAACCCAATCAGACATTTATCTTCTATTCCTTTAATCCAGAAATGCAGAATGAAAAGCTTGTTTCCAGAAAAATCTTGACCTCAGCAGAAAGACAGTAGGAATTGAGTGATGGAGAGAAGTTCCCTCTCTCCTATTCACTCAAAGTATAAAGTCTAAAGGCAAACCAAATATGGATTTAAGGTACAACAAGTAAGAGTCAAAATGAGTGGTACGCAGAACACCATCCATTGTTAACAAAAATGATTATCACTATTACTTTAACTTTTTTAGTAAATATCTGTAACATGAAAAATAGATGTTTCTAAGGCTTGAGATAATTATGGTACAGTGATTTGAAATTATAACTCAAAGTATTTTCAAACCTAGCTAATACATATTCACCATGTTTATAATGTAAATATATTATATTCACAAACCTATGCTTGGTGTTTTTACAAATTACATTATGTAATTTGAACTGTAACAACACATAATGTTAACAAACATCATTTCCAGTCTTCAAATGAACAGCTTAAGGTTCACAGACACAATAAATGATACAGCCAGGACTATACTAAGAATTCTGAATGCAAATATTTTCTCATTATAATATGAAACTTAAATAGTAATTAAAATGACTTGCATAAGTAAATTCCAAATACTTCACAAGTTAGAAGAGTGATACTGTTCCCAAATTTCTAAGTAAACTATGTTGATCTTTTCAAATTCAAATTTCTTATAGTCTCTTTGTCAAAGACATTGGTTAATATTCAACCATCTCGCCTTTCCAAAAGGATTCAACGATAGAAAAAATACTGTCAAAATATACAGCAATTAAACAAAAACACCTTTCACTATGGAAATAAAAACTTTTTCTTTGATAGCCTTGGAAAATCTTATTCAAATTAATTTAAAACCAGTCTCCTATTATTTGCAATTGGACAGTGAAACTCGGTGATTCACACTTTGCAATTAGCTTTTTCATACATTTTATTAATTTGCCAACACTTAAGGGATGTGTTGTTTACTACTGAAGGTTACATTCAAAATACATATAACCTTGGCATGCTTAAAAATGAAAATAGGATTATTCATAAACTATGATTCCTTTATCCAGACGGAAAACAGATTTAACATTATTCATGTTTTTCAACTTTTAAATTATCTGTTTAATAGAGCACAAATTCAGAGTATCTACTGCTAAAGAGAAGAAATCTAAATTTACTGTTTACATTTCGAATAGCTTTTGTGATTTCAAGGAAAAAATGAGATGATTGAATTCATCTAGTATGAAAAGTGGCAATTAGAATGCTATGAATTTTTATTTCTGAAGAGAAATAATCGTATTCATAAAAAAAAAAAAAAAAAAAAGCAGCACCTAAACACTTAAAAGACTAGTTACAGGAAGAAAGGAGCTCACCAGTCTGAGTGAAACCAAACTGATGTAGTGTCTCATCGGCGGCCAGCATGTTTGACTGTTGTAACTTAGAGTGTTGTGAGGAGGGTGGAGCTGATGAAGTAAGCGTGAGATTTTTGTTGACCTGCAATAGAAATGGCAAATCAGAAAGTGCAGTGTAATTTCCTGGGCTACTGATGCAAAATCTGGATGAGAAATGTTTGCTGACTACCTAAACCAGGGCATATGATAGGTCAAAGAAGTCATGATTTATATGGCTATGTTTCACGGTTTATATGGCTATGTTTATAAAACAGAATTTTTTTCTTATCAAAGAAAGAATACAGTGATAATGAGAGCTAAAGTATGTGACAGTAAACTAGTCTTTTACAGTTTGTTTATCATGGAATTGACATTATTAATAATTTAAAATAGAGTGGTCCTAATTCCTGCAAAAAATAAACAGTGATTCCTTAACTGCTTTTAATTAAGGAAGAATTAAAATGTTTCATACCCATATTTCTCTGGCACTTTAACAAAGCAGGTACTTCCTTTTTAGAGACTGCATAGAAAACACCTGTACTACTATGTTTATATAAATCATGGTGACATAGATAACACAGCTGTAACCTAACTTGCCACGAGAAATAGCTTCCACTGTGTTAAAACATCATTCTTTTATTTTATTATTATTTTTTTGGTACCGGAGATCAAACTCATGACCTTGTACTTTCCAGGTGGACACTTATGCCACTGAGCTATAATCCCAGTCCAAAAATGTTACTCTTAAGTATTTGAAAACAGCATGGCTATAAAAAAAATGATACAGCAGAATTTCTGTAAGTAAACATAATGCTCTAAAACACTGATTGCCCAAGTAGGATGGCCTCAAAAACATGAAATATATAACAAGTACATCTTAAATACAGCTACTGCAAAAAAAATAAAAGATTACTTCACTAAAAAGTTTGAAATGTTTATTAAGTTCTTGAAAGTTACAGATAATTTCAAGAAAAATCTAGTCTGTTCATTATTAATAAAATGTTCATTCTTAATTTTAAAAATAAAAAATGTTATTATTTTTGAAAACACAAAACAGCCTAATTTCATTGTAAATATGCAGATTCATTATAAATATGTAATCTGTGAATTAACAGAATGAAATGATAATTTATGGCATATAAATTAGTACATGAAAATAGTTCCTTTCCTGCCAGGCATGATAGCCAGTGCTTGTAATCCTAGCACTCAGGAAACAGAGGAGGAGGATGATCTCTGCAAGTTCAAGACCAGCCTGGGTGACACAGTGAGTTCAAGGCCAGCCTGACCTACATAGCAAGACCTAGTCTTAAAAAAAAAAAAAAGAAAGAAAGAAAGAAAGAAAGAAAAGAAAACAGTTCTTTTTCTTTTTATTTATTTTTGTTTAAATAATCAAAATTTCACAGAGAACTTCCATTGCATTAGTATTTAAAAACTCCTCATTAGTGTCTTGCATAGAGCAGTACTTGGGTTGTGGTTACAGATCCTTTATCTGATTCATTATTTACATCTTTGTACATGCTTTTTTCTTTCAAACAGTAGTAGTAAGAAGTGCATCTTAGACTACTATTTTTCCCTGGGAGCAAGGGAGTTTTTAGCACATTCAGTAGGCAAGTCAGTTAAGATCATATATAGTTCTAGAGCACATAAATTGTTACAGTATCATTTTGTAAAACAAAATAATTTTAGAAGTAGTTAGAAGTGGTTATGTATCACATTAGTGCTAAAATATCCAGCTTTAAAAACTCTCAGGATCCATTATTAAATGTTGAACAAAATTAATCTTGATTATATTAATATAGTACTTATATAACAATGAAATCA
>RJWM01010199.1:0-64627 GCA_004363535.1 Dasyprocta punctata
TTTTTTGCGGCACCGGGGATTGAACTCACAACCTTGCGCCTGCCAGACAGGCGCTTAAGTCACTGAGCCAAACTCCCGGCCCTATCAATGACCATTTGAGAAATGCAAATCAAAATCCTGAGATTCCATCTCACCTCAGAAAGAATGGCCAAGATAAAAAAAATCAACCAATAACAAATGCTGGAGGGGCTGTGGGGGGAAAAGGAACTCTTCTCCACCATTGATGGGAGTGTAGACTGGTGGAACCACTGTGAAAATCAGTGTGGAGATTACTCAAGAAGTTAGGATTAGAGATTTCATTTGATCCAGCTATCCCACTTCTGAACATTTTCCCAGAAGAACTGAAAACATCATACCACAGTGTTATATGTGTACCCATGTTTATAGCAACCTAATTTGTAATAGCCAAATCTTGGAAACAACCCAAGTGCCCATCAATCAAGGAATGAATAAAAAAGATGTGGTATTTTCATACAATGGAGTACTACTCAGCTATCAAGAAAGATTGCATCAAGACTTTTATAAGTAAACAGACATGACTTGCGACCATTCGCATAAGGGAAATTAATCAAACTCACTTGTGTAAGTACTGTATTGTCTCACTATTGTAAGAAACTGAAAAAGTATATATGATCCAAAATCTAGAATAAATACCGTGTAAGGGTAAGAAACTGCTTAATAAGTGAAAGTAATTAGAATAGGGGAAAGAAGGAAAGAAGAAAGGGAAAAAGTGAAAGACATAAATTTGTATAGATGAGTATATAAGATAGCTAAAATGACTATACTACTAAATGTATTAGTTGTTGAAAAAGAACAGTTAATACTCATGATTAGATCAATTTTACATGTCTATATTTGTTAATCTAAGCAACCCTTTTGAAGTTAATGATATGCAATATTGCAACCATTGTCAAATTCCTATTATCTTGTTTTGTAAACATATAATGTTATTGTACTGGATTTGTTGGTTGTTTGTCTCTTTTGCTTTTTGTCTTTCTTTTCTGTGTCTTTTTTCTCTTAAATTAAAAAAAAAAAACACATAGTAAATAAGTAGAAAAAAGTTCCACAACTCCTTTCATGAAGTTAGCATCACATTGACATGAGACCAGACAAGGATGTTCAGAAAGAGGGAAACTGGCCAATCTGCAGTGATCCTCAGCCCCTTATTTCTTCTCTCTGCCATTCTCATCCCCTTAGACTGTATTTTCCTTGCAGCCCACCGTGATCTATTTAAAGTATAAATCAGATGACATCATTCGCTTGTGCAAAGATCTCCTTCTGTACAGCAAGTCCTGCAGGCCCTTTGTACCTGGTCCTCACCTATGTCTCCATCCTGCCCTATATGACTGACTGCACAGCACCCTTGCTGCTCCCACACTAAGAGTGCTCTTGTCTCAGGACCTTCGCACCAGCCAGCCCCCAGTGTTCATGTCTCACTCCCCACCTTTTGCCAGCCTTTGCTTAAATGCCCATCATCAAAGTGGTTTACCCTGACTACTTTATCTTAGATGCCAGTCACTTTCTACTTCATTCCTCAATTTCTTTTGGCATAGTCTCTGTGTATTTATAATTGTTTCCCTCTCTAAAATGTTAAATCTGGAGGAAAAGAAAGGACTTTGTCTTATCTCTTGATGAATCCTGAAGTCTTGGAACAGTCCCTGATACATTACTGGCTATCTTAGTTACTTTTTTTTTATTGCCGAGACAAAATACCCATTACCCACAGTTAAAGGAGTTTATTTCAGCTCACAGTCTATGGAGGTGTTAGTCCATAGTTGGCTGGTTCTGAGGCAGGGCAGCATAGCAGAGCAGCCTCACAGAGAAGAATCAGTTCATGGCATGACAGGCAGAAAGCAACAAGCAACCAAACCAGCAAGCAGCAGTAGCAGCAGCAGCAGCTGGCTGCCTTTCCCTCTTATTGCATCCAGACTACCAAACTTTTGGGTGGTGTCACCCTGAACTGTGCTAATTTCAATTAGTACACTAATCTAGTACTTTAATCTAGTATCTTAATCCGTGTTACATGCCCTAGATATGGGGGACCTTTGCAATAAGTCCCCAATTTCCTCCAAGGTGTTATGGTGCACAGCAAAAGAAAGAGCAAGAGGCAAAATGACGATGCAATGGGGACCTGGGGTGACCAGTTGTTTACAGGGAACAAAAGACCACAAGGCAACCAGAACCTTGGCATTTACTAATTACATTTACACTGAGAAAAATGGTGTGGGGATTATCAGATGAGTCAAAGGACTGTGGTGGTCTTATGCTAACGAGGATCTTATGTTGATGAGGATGGTGGGTAGAGATGGCAGGTTAATAAGCAGTTTGCCCTTTCCCCAAAGCGAACCCTTTTTTTTATTACTAATGGGTTCTCAAGGAACCAGCATGTCTTTGGTTGATGTAATCTTGTCCTGGGACTTCCCAGCATCGTGGGACTGTTGAGGCCTCAGCTACGACTGGAGGCACATGGAATTATGTTCCCACATACCATAGCCAGCCCACATGGCAAGCACTAGGCCTCAGACAAGCCCTAATCACGATTTAATAATGAAATGATTTTTCCCCCCAAAAAAATTATATAGACTGGCCATCAACATCTAGATCCAGCCAACTCCAAAAACCCCCACTTACATGCGCCAGAGGCTTTGAGAAGACATCTAGATACGAGCAATATAACACTGTGGTGCTACAAAAGATATCTTAAACCAAGAAAGAAATCTCATGTACAAAGTTAGATATCAGAATGCTGACTAAAATATTAGCCATCTGAATCCAGTAATTACTTAATGAAAGATACTAATAATAATAGAATCATTTGTAGGTCACACTCGTATCAGGAATGCAAGGATGGTTCAACATGAGAAAAATGTGCTTCTGGCACCATCCCAGGCTGAATAATGCCCTCTCCGCCCCACCCCGCCCCGCTATGTCCATGCCTAATCCCTAGACTCTGTGACTATGTGAATTCTATGACAAAAAGAGCTTGGCAAGTATGATTACAGATGCTGATGTTGGGGTGTCACTCCGGGTGATCCAGTGAGCCCACTATAATCACTAAGATCATTCTAAGAGAGCAAGGAGGGCCAGAGTCAGACAAGACATGAAATTAGTTGCAGAGGTGATAGGGGAGAAAAAAGAGCGATGGAAAAGTGAAAGAGTTAAGAGATCTGAAGATGCCAAACTGTTTACTGTGAAGATGGAGGAAAGGATCGTGAACCGAGAAATGAATGTCAGTGAAAGTCAACAAAAACAAGAAAACAGAATCTCCCCAGAGACTCCAGAGGAAACGCAGCCCTGCTGGTACCTTGATTTGAAAAATTTTCACCTCTAGAAATGTAAGAGAACAAATATACACTGTTACTAAATTTGTAGTAGCAGTAGAAAGAAACTAATACGCTAATTTGTCCAACTAACAGATTAAAGAAAAATAATAATCTCAATAGATAGATGCAGGGAGCGCATTCAGCCACTTGTAGGAGAAAGTGGCAGAACAGTGTCTGCCCAGCAAGGTCCAGACAGGCCACAATCCATGAAGCACTGTTCCAGGTACAGCTGAGAGTAACAGGTGACCCAGGACTCTGGAGCCCTCTCTTCTTAGCCTGGAATCTAGACTCGCAACACAGCTGTGTAAGTTTGCTGTTTCTCCTGTTACTTCCTTCCTCTGTAACATGGATTGAAGAATAATAGGTACTTCAGACAGCTCTTACCGGGTTGTGTGAGCAAACCGGAGGAATGCTGTTAGAACAATTGGCCCCTGGGAGCTTCCAACTGACTAAAAGAGTGTTTACCGACTAGTGTGCTCACTTTCAGAGCAGTGACCACATTGCCCTGCTGACCTCTGTCATCTAGAGCTTGCAGTGCATGACTTTATGCTTCACCTGTCTTCATCCTTGGCTGAGGTTTGGGTGTCACATCTAACCTGTTCCACCACCATGTGAAGTCAGCTCATTGTCCCACTTGACAAGATCCTTCCAGAGCCCAACCACCCGCCTAGCTGCAGCTACCTGCAGGTTTGGCTCCAGCATCACAGGGGGAGCGTGCAGGACACAGGGATCTCCTCTCTCCCACATGTGGTTGCTTGCGTGTTCTCAGCTTACCTTTGGAGACACAGAGACAACAGCAGCCTGGCCATGACAATACCATTGCACATTTGTAGAGGTCATAGTCTAGGTTGGGAGCTTCCTGCCTCTTCTCTGTAAACTCACAGCAACCCTAGGGTAGCAATAGCTAAGCTAGTCACAAGAGCTAAGTTAGTCAGTGAGTTTTAGTCACCCCCATCTAGCTGACACTGAGGCTTTTGCTCCTTTTATTTTTGCCCCTGTCCTGGTCTGGGTTTTCATGTTGTCTGGCAGTTAATTCTTACTCATTGGTAGGAACTGTGTCCTTGGGAAAGTCTGTCCTTCTAGACTATGACAAAGCTCTGATCAAGACCTCTCTCCAAAACAACAGAATCCCATGCTAACTTGAACTGACATTTTGTGCTAGGAAATAATGTCAGAGAAGACATTTTTACCATTCTTGACATCTCTTCCAACTCCATATTTACCCAACCAGTAAATTTTACTGATTTTTGCTTGGAGGTTTTTACAGACCCAGCAGATTCATTATAGGAAATCAAATCCACTCAGAAAGAGTAGCTAGGCCCTCTTTAATCATTAGCCAGGTCCAGAATTGTTTCAACACTAACTTACTTTACCTGAATTAAATGTACCTTTGCTATAAAAGAAATACCTAACAATGAATTACCTTGAAAATTCCATACCATATTTAGAACCCCCATCCAAAATTACATCTTTGAAGCCAGGTATGGTGGCTCATGCCTGTAAACAGCAGGAGGATCACTGTGAGTTCAAGGCCAGCCTGCACTGCATAGTGAAACCTTGTCTCAAAAAGATAAAAACAAATGAACAAACTAAAATTTTATCTTTGATCCTATTGATGAACCATTAACAATGTGAATGTGAAGTTGACCATCTCAACTCTATTTGCATAAATGAGAAATTCTGGAGTTAATTTTCTTAACCATAATTTAGCCCCCATCCCCCCTTCCCTTATCCTTCTTGAAAAATTATTCCCTGAAAGATTAAAAGCATGCTCATTTTGGATTTTTTCCTCTTCAAATAATAAGGGGAAGCATTCTTTCATTCTAAAATATAACCACATTAAAGTTTTGGTAGTCGGGGATTTAGCTCAGTGTCTTACGTGCCTGCCTGACAGGTGCGAAGTTGTGAGTTCCATACTGATACCAAAATAAATAAATAAATAAATAAATAAAAGAATAGTTAAGATTTGGTAAACAGAGGGAGAAAAATACCACCCATAAACCCAGCAAACTGAAACAACTAATCCCACTGTGAACCCTGAAGATATTAAATCTGAAGTCTATCTCAGTGTGTAGCCATGGAGACTGTGTCCTTGGTTGAAAGGACAGGCTGAGGACCAGATGGCACCAGGGGGCAGGCCACTCATCTGCCTGTGGAGGGGCAGATTCTACTTCATACGGGCCCAGGCACCTGAGTTTCCCCCTTCATTCTTTTGTAGGTGCTCATTCCTATCCATTTTTCATTTTTGCTTTTGTTTTTCTGCATTTTCTTCCAAGGAAAGTCCTTTAAGAACTGAGTCTTTTTTTTTTTTTCTTTTTTTGTGGCACAGGGGATCAAACTCACAACTTCACGCCTGCCAGACAGACGCTTAAACCACTGAGCCAAACTCCCGTTCCTAGTTTTTTTGAGGCAGGGTTGCACTATGTAGTTCAGGCCGGCCTTGCTCACATTGTAGCCCAAGCCAGCCTCGAACTCACAAAGCTTCCCCTACCTCAGCCTCCCAAGTACTAGGATTAGAGATGTGCACCACCGCACCCAGCTCCGAGTCTTTTGTTATACACACTCTCAAGTTCCACACTGGAAGAGGTCATGGAGAAACAGGGAATGGAAACTGCCCATCTGCTTGGGAAGGGGTGGCCACTGAGTGCAAGTTCACCCTCTTCAAGGTCACATACCTCACTGCAATCAGTAACATCTTTCACTGTTTCAAACAACTTGTTTAAAAAAACAAAAAAACAAACTTCTTCAACTGTAGTTCCACAGATTGCAATACCACCCTGTATTGTATTTGTGCAAACACTGTTTTGTAGCCCAATATTTCAGGAATCCCTCTGTAAGCCTCAGTTTCCCTATTTGTAAATGGTAAAAGCCTCTAAGGACCCCTACTGGTGTTCTGGCCCATACCAGCCTGACTCAGTGGAAGCTGTGACTGTGAGATTTGTCATTCCCAGTTCAGCCCTGTTCTGAATGGTAGAATTGGTGCTGACCTGAATTATGAAGCTTCAGCACTCATTCCAGGATTTTCCATTTGATCCAGCTTTAATCTCCATTGTTCAGTTTAGGAATCAGACTTGGGATCAATATATATAGGCAGCAAACACAATTGATCCTCTGCTCAGAGCCAGGCAGTACGCCAGAACACACAGAAGAGTTGTACCAGTCCTTTCCTGAGCAGCCAACAGGAAAAACGAACAGGACAAACGAAGTAAAACAGACGATCTGGGACTGTCCTAATGCCTGGTCCCCACCTTGTGTCCAGCCCAAGTAGATCTGTCTGGATCTCTATCCTTGAACCCAAACCTGGTCTGCCCCTGTGAATCATTCAGCAGACAGCCCACTTCCTCACTCCTAACCTGGACTCCTTTTTCCTTGAGGTCTTAGAGCTCACCCTGAGCCCAGGTCTGAGAGCCTTTGGGCAGGATTTGTAAGACTCAGTCTTCCCAGCCTCCCTGACTCTAGGCTGCCTTTTCCTCCAGAGACACCATGCTCTTAGTTAGGCATCCTGATCACTTCACACTAACCAAGAGTCACAGCCTTGAAATGACTCTACTTTGAGGAATTGCTTGATTCACCTCTCAACTTCTCCCATCCACAGAGATAGTCCCTAGTAGCCATGGTGATCCCCCCAGTCTCTCTGGCCACAAGTCATTAGCTGAGGAGGAACATGACCCACAGTTAGAGCTACCAGAAAAATACAGTATGTCCAGCTGTTGTAGTCAGGGTTACAGGGAGAACAACTGCATACGGGACACAGAATTTATAATACTGTTTTATGATGGTCACCCAGAGTTAAACACAAGAAAGTGCAGGAAAATCTGTCCACAACACTAAAGACCCAGGATATTCAGCCAAGGGCCTGGATCCCACAGCAATGTCCTGCATGAGTCCAGCTAAAGACCCAGGGCCCATGACAATGTCCCCCACAAATCCAACTGGAAATCTAAGAGCCCACAATAAGGACTCACACCAGTCTATTTTATGGATCTATGCTGGGAAGGCCCAAAGGTCAGCAGTGGAAGCTAGAAAGTGTATGCCAGCGGGGCGAAGGAGCTGTGCAGTAGGTTGAGGGTTCTACACTGGAGCTGAGAAGTCACACTCAAAATAAGGACCAGGGCTCCCCTGAAGAGTACCACAGCCATCCTCAGCCGCAATGAGGTCCTGAGCTCCTTCAATGATGAGAATAGTCGAGTACAGGTCAGGAAGCCCAACGTGACAAACTTCTCCAGCACACAGCTTCCCCTCCGGAGCCAGGAAGCGATGCACAATGTGAGGAGCAGAGCTCCTCAAACTGAGCCACAGCCACTCTCATTGACAAGGTCCTGAGCTCCTCTGACGATAATGGCTGAATCCATATCGGGGAAGCCAGCACGACAAGCACCTTCAGGAGAACCGATGGCCCGAAACAGCAACGCTTAGGAGAACCCACAATGCCTTTCTCTTCTTCTCCACGTCTCTATTTATGCTGGCAAATTTCCATCTACATTCAGCACCATGCTGATGTAATTCAGCTGGTATTAAGTTGACCACCAGTTTTTAATCCATAACACCAGTTAAGTTTAAATTTCAGATAAACAGTGAGTAATTACATAGGATAAGTATGCCTCCATGCAATATGTAGGCACCCATTAATTTATTTGCTAAATCTGGCTACCGTACCTGAAGTACACTAGTTGAATTCTTTCTCCCAGGAATTGGAACCTATAGTTCAGTAAGAATATTTGGCAATGATGTGAGTAGGGCAGCTGGATTCCACCAAGCAGAAAGAGAAGAACTCAATCTTCTGGGAGAGAAAATGACCTGAGAAAAATAACCAGTACCTACTCTGCCATCTTCCAGAAATTGGTTCCATGCCTAGATTCAGATTCCCTGAGATGTCCAAGTGTTTTTACAATTAAATTCCCTTCTTCAGGTGAGGAGTCATATCCAGTATGCCCTAAGCATACGTCTCCTCCACACTCAACCTTCTATTGCTCACAGGGGTGCTCAGAACCCAGAGAGACAGAAAAATAAAAATGTCCCACTTACTGCCCCACCACCAATGAGATACCTAAGAATCCCTTATTGCAGAAGAGTCATGTCTGGCTCCCAGCCTTTACTCCTGAGGCTCTTTTCCCTTCACCCCACCCTCTGCCTACTTCCTATCTATTTCATCCCTCAAGCCTATATTGGTCTCCTTACCACCCCATTTTTGACCATGCATTTATTAATCGACTTTTCAATTACTACAATGAAATATCTAACATGGGCTATTTATGAAAAAGAAGATGTTTATTTAGTTCACAATTTTGAGATTCAAAGGTACTGACCACTCTGGGCTGCATTGCATCATGGTAGATAGCAATGGCAGTCACCATGTATGAGCAAGGAGGTGATTATATCTCATATCAGGAGCAGAGAGGCAGAGGATGGGCAGGTGCAGGCTTGCTTGGTTTATTTCAATCCTTTACTGGGAACCTAAGCACCACCAGGCCCCACTTCCCAAAGATTCCACCATTTCCAACAGCATCTCCCCTGGGATCAAGCTCTTAATCACAATGGATCCTTGGGCACTATACACCATACTCAAATCATACTGGATCCCCATGATTTCTCTCCTGGATTACAATGGTTTCCCAACTAGCTTTCATGCCTTCCATATTCTCTACCTGCTAAGCCAATGAAATCATCCTCAAACATAAACCTGACTTGCTCCTCTCTAATTGAAACTCTTTGGTGGTTTGCACTCAAGCAGGACTCAGTGACCTAACCTCTGTAGGGTGTTCATCACTACCTTCCACTTTGTCATCTACTGTGCCAAACCACAGTATGGTCACACTTTCCTGCTTTTATATCTGCCTTCAGTCCTTCTCACCCCAGGGCCTTTATACATGCTCTCCTGTTTTCCCTTCACTCCCTCTCACTCCTTGGTATTCATCCCAGATCACCAGCTTGGTTTAACTACCTGACCCCACCCACATTTCATAACAGGTCAATAAGGGCTTCTCTTGCATTGAACTGACTACATATATCTTACTACAGTGGTTCTCAAATGGTGCTTTTTCCATATGTAGTTTAGCTCTCCTAGTGAGTCTGATGCCCTTGACCACTGAATACTTCTGCTGCACTCTCATTTTATGTATGTTTGTCTTTTCAGGCATGGAAGCTTTGAGAGGGTTAGAAATATCATAGCATCTTTACCCACTGCTACACTGATAGGCAGCTTGTAGGTAAAAGTTTGTGAGAGGAAAAGAGGAAAAATAAAAGAGGGAGGGAAGCAGGGGAGGGATGGAGAGAGGTACAATCTTGGAAAGATATAAGATTTCAGTTTGTCCAGCAATAGATGAGGCCCCTGAGGCTCTGGGAAGTAGGGGACGTGGCTTGGAAGGAAGGGAGCTGAGCCAGGAACTCAGGTCTTCAGAGGCACTGGCCAACTCTCATTTGTCATGTACATACAGGTAGAGCTGAAAGAGAAAGGAAGCAAAGGAGATCTGTACAGAGAAGCTTCCAGTAGGCACGGGCCAAGCAGAGAGAAGGCACCACAGGCTTCTCAGCACCCTGTAGATATGGGAAGGAGGTGGAAGGAAAGCAGGAGCAGAAGGAACTCAGGAACCTGGCTGGCCATTGGTATTTTCTGGGTGGGTCTCACACTGCTTGCTCCCTGAAGGACATTTCCCAGTCCCAGGCATGCTGAGGAGTGGAGCATGACTCCCCCTCCATCCCAGGCCATGGCCGACTGGGCAAGGAGTGGCCAATGATCCAGAGGAAGCTTATCTATAGGCTGGTGGTCATTTATGACCTGTGCCTTCTGCTTGACAAGGTGGGCTGGGGGAATCTAATTCATTTTGCAGAAAAACAAAAACAAAACAAAACAAAACACGCAAAAGATTGGGATAGTCCTCCGTGGGGTGGAGCAGCAGTGTGTGCTGATGGGTCTGGGATGCCGGGCCCTGTGGCAATGAGGGAGTGGAGACTGGGGGCCTGGGGTTGGAAGAGCAAGACCTGGGGGAACACAAGCAGAGAGGCGGAGAGACGTCCTCAGTAGATCACATGGCTGTTTCTCCGTCACCCTCATTCCCATGAGATGCACTGGACATAGAATTCTGAGCCCTTCCTATTGTACTCCCAGTAGACCTTCCTCTACCTAAACTTTTGTGAATGTGTCCTGCTCCTATTTGAATTACTTAAAAATGAACAATAGGGATCTCACATTGCAACCCATATTCTCTGTTGAGGAATCCAAGGATCACAGGAGTCGAATCCCTTGTTCAGGCCACCACTGATACTCCGAAGTCCCAATCACAGCCCTCTCCAAAATGGCCTTTTAGTCACAGATCCCCAAAGGAAAACCCTCCTCTGTTTCAGCTAAACACAAGTTGTTCCATTTCTAAGTCAAGCCCACAGTGTACCCTAAAGCCCTCTTGGTATCTCTTTTGTGTTCCATGGGTACCTGAAGCCTCGTTTATGAGATTTGCAAATGGAGGCGCTGACTACCGCAGCTCATTTCTATGTGGGTCTTAACTGGGACTGCACTGATAACGGGAGCTTAGGTGATACTCTCAGCCAAACAAGAGCAATTGCTAAAAAATACCAGATAGTTGCTGAGTCCAAAAGCAATTTTGTTTTAGCTCGCTTGTTTGGCTAGAAGAGTTGGCAGGTATAAGTGTTGATTCAATTTGGCTCTCTGAAACAGAAGACTCTGGGAAATGAAATGTACTTGTGATATATGAGTACTTGTGTCTATTAAGGCCCACGCCCTAATATTTTTGGTCTAATTTTCAGTTAATAACAGTTAACATTTACTGTATGTTTACTCTGTGCAAGGAACTTTTAATTAATAACCGCATTTAATCTTTACTGTAGCCCTATGAGACAAGTTGATTATTATGGAAACTATAATAATGGCTATATGGGGAACTTCCTGTAACTTACTGAAAATGCAGGGCCAGGAAGTAGCCACGCCAGGTCCCACTTCAGAGGTCCACTGTTTCCCAACCTTTGAGCCTGATGGCCCCACTGAGGGTTAGCTAACAAAGTAGATGACTGCTTGTTTGTTTGAGGTACAGACGCGGAAGATAATTCAGAAATTTGTAATTGCTCATCCCTGCTGGGGGATATTAGCTAGACATTAGCTGTAATGTGAATCATGACACTTGTTTCTGGCTGAATTATTACCTGTGCACAATGATGCTCACCAGCCTGCCACTTGGTTCAGAAAATGCTGGGAAAAGATGGTGCCCACCTCTTCCAGTTGTTACCCACTGCTGATGGCTCATCCAGGGAGCCGAGGTCCCCACCCACTCTATTGTTAACTGGCAGTCTCTGGCCTCAGTCCTGCCTCTTCAGGGCAAGTCCTGGGATAGTCTTAGGAATGTTGATGTATCACAGCCGATGGACCCTTCAGGAGTCAGCTCACAGGAGCCAGCTCACACAGACATCCCCCATGCCTGGATGGAATGCTTCTTTAGCGTCCCCACCCCGGACAGGGTCCCACTGGCAGCAGCTGAACTCTGGAAGTCTCCCTTGTCCTTGCTGCTCTGTGGGAAACCAAAGGCACACATCGAGGGGTTATGTCTACACCCCCAGCAGGGAGGTGACGAGATTCCTAGCTAGATCCAGGGAACTCTTGCAGAGGCAGAGAGGCCTGCCCAGTGCTGTACCTCATTGCCTCCTCTTCCTTACCTGTCAAAAAGAAGGGTGAGATATCCGGGAGAGAAAGAGAGCTCAGCCGTGGCTCCCATCTCACTCTTGGGACACGGAACTAGCTCAGCGCCTGTCTCTAGGCAGGTGTGTCCAGAAATACTCAGTGTCTGCATTTTCATTGTGAAACCCAAAGGGGAAATTGTCATTCTTTATTCTAAAACATAGCAGGGGAAGCACTCTTCATCTATTAAAAATAAAACTCTGCCTCCAACACAACTTCTGTCAGAACCAAGAATGGTTTTTCTCCTTTTTTACTTCTTCCTTCTTCCCTCCCTTCCTTCCTCTTTCTTCTCTTCTCCCCATCCCTTTGAAACGTGATTTCCATTATGTCGCCCAGGCTAGCCTTGAATTCCTCGGCTCAGGGGGTCCTCCCGCCTGTCTCCGGAGTGGTTGGGACTGCAGGTGTGTGTCACCACTGTCCTCTTTACATTTTCTTCACTCCCAGAACCGCCCCTCACTTTCTCCTACTGTTCCCTGTATCAGCCCTTCAGAGTCCAGCGAGGCCGCACCTGATCCTGTCTGCCTGGAGTTCACCTGCCCTCCCGGTGTGCTCCCCAGCAGGGCATGGACCATTATGCCTGCCGCAGGTCCCCCGTACTAGAAGTCAGCAGCGAACACAGAGGAGAAGAAGAAAAAGGCGAAATGGAGCAGGCAAGGTGACGTCATGGAGCCAGTCTCAACGCGCTCCCCACCTCTCCAACCAGGGTTTCTGGTTTTAGTTTATTTCTGGATCATATTCCCACGCTATGTAGAATTCCATTCGCTTTTGTAAAAATTAACATTGTTGTCCCTCCTATGCGATACCTGTCAAGAACAGACCAAAGGCACGCGGTTAAGACAGAGCGGTCTGCTTAGTAAGGGACAGCACGGAGTGGCAGCGGGGCTCCTCCTCAGTCCGCAGTCCTTCCTGGAGGACCCCCGCGGCCCGGCCCACAGCCCCCGGGAAGGCAAGTGCAACTCCTGGACTCGCGGGGCTCAGAGCCGGAAGAAAAAGACTCAGCCCCTTTTCCCGGGGCGATCTCCCCTAGGTTGCCAGTCTCCCAGGAAGCGCCCCCGACCCCACCCCACCCCACCACCTCCGCCCCCAAACTTGCTGATTGACATCTAAACCGCGCTGGGCGCAGCAGGGACCCCTTGCGGATCATTCTTACTCTTGCACGCGATTGGCCGCAAAGTTTGCGAACCCGCGAAGCTGTTGCCTAACCCAGCAACCCCGCAGGCGGGTTCCAGAACCACCAGCGCGGACCTCAAGACAGCAGAAGGGTGTGGGCTGCGGACGGAGCCTGCAAGACTGAGCAGCTCCTCCACCCCGAGGGCTGGATCTTTCAGCCTGCGAAGTGTCAGCAGAGTGACGCGTCCAAGTAAAAACAGCCGCGGCTGGGTGCAGTGGGCTGGTCTGGCAAACTGGGTGGATTAAACCCACCTTGCTAGCTCAGGCTTGTGATCTCAGCACGCAGGAAGGCAGAGGCAGGAGAATCACGGGTTTGATCCCACACTGAGCGACTTAGCGAGAGCCTGTTCCAAAATAAAATACATAAAGGGGGTGGGGCTGGGGTTGCACCTCGGTGCGAAGTTCTTGGGTTCAGGCTCCATTACCAAAACAAAACAAAACAAAACAAAACAAAAACCGCAAATAACAATAAAAAACCTGGAGTGTTTTGCTCGTGTGCTGCAGGATAAAACGTGGGCCTTAGAGAATCAGTCTCCTTAGCCCCACCTCCGGTTCCGCCCAGCCCTCTCCCAGGACCAGGGCCAATGACCCTCAGAAGGTACCTTGATGAGTGAGCATAGGACAGGGTGTATATGGGAGAGCGGGGAAGCGGGGAAGAAGGTCTAGGGAAAAGAGGCAAGTTTTCTATAAAACTATTATTCTGTGAGACTTGGTGAGAGCAGGGAGAAAAGACTCAGTTGGGGAGGGGAAGTTGCTAATGGAGAGGCCAGGTCTGGCTCCCCTTGGGCAGGGCAGCAGTACCACCTTCTTTCCTCTGTCTTTGTACCGGGAATTGAACTCGGGGTCTTTTGCTTGCCAGGCAGTCGCTTGTGCCACTGAGCTACAAACCCAGCCCTTCCCATCTGCCCTCCACTCACTTCATCTCAATTCTCAGACAGACTGTCAGTCTATAAAATCGGGATCGTATCTTTCCAATTAATCTTACTATCCAGCATAGTACAGTGATGGGATCAGTGCTTAATACTTTTTTTGGTTGAATAAGAAAAAAGCATATGAATTAATGAAGGAATGAATGAAGGAAATTCCCTGGGTTCAAGATTTGTCTGTCTTTAGATTCTAATTGCAGAAAATCTATCCACATTTGTCCCTATCAAAACCAACTTTCTGAGTTTTAAAAAATGCATCTATGAAGTTTTTATTTAGCACCTACTTTGTACTTTTTGTAATTGGGGGTTCACGAGCCCTGTGGGACCTTTGTATCTGGGCTCATTCTCAAACTGTATTGGTGTTCTAAAAATCAATTCTAGAATCCCACCAGCCATGTAAGTAGGAACGTGGAAAGAGACTCTCCTTCTAACTGAGCACCTGCATAGGATTTTTCCCCCCTATCGTGAAATATATTCAGAAAAGATGAGGTGTCAATAGATTTCTAAGTTTTCAAATATCTGCACGAAAAGCCAAACCTTTAGACCACATCTTCCTGTCTGTCCAAACAGGTAATTATACTTGGTGTATTAAAGCCTTGCATCTTTGACCTATCCAGTGCACAAAAAACAGTTTAACCTTTAAACCAAGTCATGTACACCATTTTACTCCTAGAAAGATGAATTTGTGTTACTCCGTCAAATCAGTATCCACCTGACCTTTAAACACATCAGTGTTTCTTAGAAAAATATTATGGCTGGGATGCCTACTGCAGTAAACAATATCAGCTGCTCCTACCCAGAGCAGAGCCACGCTGTGCTGTGGCTTATCAAAATAAGGGGTTGGAAGTCAGCAGGGACCAGAGTTCTTCTGACAAACTCTACAGGATATGAAGAACAATGTAAATGCACCAGATTTGGCAGATATGTTCCTATATTACTGTTGCAGTGATAACAGCTAAGGTGCATCGTTTCCTACCACCTACCATTCCAGATTATTTCAAATTCTGAAGGGACCCTATTTATTGCATTGGTAGCTAGCAATTTACATAGCTGAAGATCATTATATTTATGTGTCTGTGAAATTCTCACAATAATTACACATTTGAGCTGTCTCAGATGTGCTATATGTATTCTCATTAGTCATATACTTGCAAGGATATTATCACATTTTTTCCTAGCAACCTTCACAACATACACATAAAGCACCCAACTGAATGTGAACTTTGATTCTCATGGTTTTCTTACATATCAGATTTATCAAACAGCAGGGTGACCTGCATTCACATGCAAATGCTTACAGGATGCTGGGAAATTGTCTTAATTTCTCTTTTCTCTTGATAACTTCAGTGCTGCAGCCCTGAAAGATATTGTATTGGGCAGCAGGGAGAACAAACCTAGCTGAGATCTGAAATTACTTTAGGAGCTTACTGAAAAGTTCCATAATGGGAAATATTTATAAGCAGTGTGCTTCCTTCCAAACCATAAAGTCATTGAAGAATAAGTACAAGGCATTTGTAATTTCCAGCATTCTCAAGCAAGTGTCCCCACGTTGAAACCTGGACAATATTCAGGAGGCTGATTGGTTTATCTGAAAGGTCTATTTTGTAGTTTTTAAACCCAGAGATTAGGAAAGGGAACAGATTGGTGATTTTGCTCATTTCCATCTTTCCCATGTTTATTTTGAAAGAGCCCATTACTATTATACACATGCTGGTTCTCAGAACATCTCTAACCTTGACAACAAAGAATAATTTTCCCTCCTAAGCATTGATTCCAAGAGAATGTCTTTCACATGTCCAAGAATTTACAGAACCTCTAAGCTGAGAATTGAGAGGTTTGTATTGCACTTATCATGGTTTATCAGAACACACGTGGTATGGTCCTTGAATTTACTTGTGTCTCCCTGACTCTATGGCAAATCCCATGTGTATATGGAATGTACCTGTTTATGTCTGTCTTTCTCTCACCAGCAGCTGGCACAGTGTACATAGTAGGTACTTGTTATGGTTTATACATTGTGTCAACTTGAGAAGTCTAGAAGCTTAATTAAGTAACTCAGCAGCTCTACATCCTGGGGTATAGAGCCCAAGCAGTTACCTGTTCATTGTGTCAATTTGAGGTCAGAAGTTTAGCTGAGAGACTCAACAGGGAGCCAGGGGTCTTACTTTGTAAACAGCCTCATCCTGTGCAAAGAAAGGCAAGGTGATTTGTGAATGCTGCACCCCGCCTGGGGCAGGGCAGGGTGGGGGTGGAGTGGGGGTGAGGGTGTGTGTCCTGTGTACTGTATAAGGATGGAGAAGAGGCTTGCTTTGGCCCCTTTTACTCTGGCTGCTTTTGCTTGGCTGCTGCCTTGAAGTACTGCCCCAGTGCCATGCCACCCTGCCTTGGAGCCAGCTGATTGTGGACTGAAACATCCAAAAACTGTAAGATAAATAAACCTTTCCTTCCTTCATTTTGAGTGTCAGATGTTTTGTCTCAGCAAGGAGTAAAAAATAACCAAAACAGTACTCCATAAATATTTACTGACCAAGAAAATGACTGAGGGATTTATCTGAACCAGTTCCTTGTCTTTTGCCTATAACCACAACTCAAACTCATATTTGACTTGTCCGAGGCTAAGAAGTCACATGATGTTATGATTTAGATCTACCACATCCCCCAAATTCTCACGTGATCAAGGGTGGGGTTTTGGAAGATGAGTGTGTCATGGGGCACTATCCTCATGGGTGGATTCACCCATTAATGAATTTGCTGGGTGCGCTGTTGAGGAGGGAGACTGCTTGGACACAGGTCACTGGGACCATGAGCTGAAGGGGCAGCTCTTCCTCTCCAGCTCCTCCCTTTTCTCTGGGAGCCACCACGATGTGAACAGCTTTCCTCTGAGGCAGGCCCTTCTATAATGCCCTTCCTGTTTTGGAGCTGGCACAGCACGGGCCAAAAACATGAGCCAAAATAAACCTCTCCTCCTATAAGTTGTGGGTGTTAGGTATTTTGGAGTGATGAGAAGTTAAGACACAAGACTTTCCTATATGTGGTCGAAGTGAGAAATCAAATTTCTAGACCCATCAACTATCATCACATTGTTCTGTTCCTGAAATAGTGATTTAATAAGCACCTACTAGGTGCTAGGAACTCTACCAGCCATGCAGATATATTCTAATAGGAAAACACATTTGGCAAGAGCTCACAAGAAAGGATATTCCAGAGTGGGAAAATAGACGGAAAGCAAGTACACCCTTCATAGTAAAGAGAGGGGAGAGTGTGGCACCTATTAGTATTCCATATAATCAAATACTCCTGAGGTAGGTGGCTTAAAAGGGGACTTCATGGAGTGATACAAATGCCTTTATCTCTGTGTTATGGGGCTTTCATCAGATCTATACATTTGTTCAAACTCATCAAACTGTACATGTAAGAGGGGTGAATTTTATTAAATATAAGTAGTACCTTAACAAACTGACTGTAAACTAAACAATCTTAGAAGTTGAACACAATGAGTACTGTTTGTACTCAGATATGGATTGGGAGTTTGGGATGGACATCATGGTGGAGTACTTTGCCTCTCTTCTGTGAAACCTAGGACCTCAGCTGGGTAGCCACATAGGCTAAACATGGCTAAGTACCTGAGGGCTAGAGTCTCTCAGGGGCCATGTGCATGTCTAGTGCCTGGGTGCTGTGCTCAGGTGACCAGAAGGTTAGAAGGCCCTTTGGACCCCTCCATTTCAGCCTCTTCATTCAGCAAATCCACCTTGAGTGTTTGCTAGTGTCTGGGCACTGGTGTGGACACCAGGGATGCGTTGGTGCAATAGACAAATAGCCCTGTGCTGTTGGCATTCCAAAGAGGGAAGACACAGTAAACAGCAAACATAGTAAGTAAAAGAACTGTATTAGAGGCGATGGGAAAGCAGGACGGAAGATTCTCAGTGGATGGCACTTCCTGGAGTCGAGCAATTGATGGCTTTCATGCTTTATTTTGCCAATCCAGTGATGTAACATATATGTTCCTGGTTTCTAGTGAGTCATCACCTCTTCAGATGAGTAACAGAGACTGCTAGGTGGTCACCCAACATGGTTCCTTTCTCTCAGCACAGTTAGGCTTCATTTCCCAACTTTTCCTGCAGTGAGCTAGCACCTTGAATGAGTGCGAGCAGAACGCACTCCATGTCCATGGGCAGACCCTAAATCGTCCCATGCAGGATCTTCCCCCCTTTTTGCTTCTTTCAGCTGCCCAATTTCTTGAATAACTAAGAAAGTACCATAGAGAAGATGGCAGGGTCTCCAGTAGCCTGAGATACCATAGTCTTCAAGGAGCAGAACTTTGACCTCTCCCCACACCGACCTACACATCTGCTCTTTTTATATAAGCAAGAAATAAATATCTGTTGTGGGAACTAAATATTGTAATAACAACTCCAGCATAATACGTGTTTATTGGTCCTTTGGCTTCTCTTCTTCTAGGACTGCCTGCTCAAATCCTCTGCTATGCTTAGTCTGAGGTTTGACTTTATTTATTTATTTATTTGCAGGGAGTCTTTTATATCCTTACAATTGAATATATGGTCTGTGAACAAATAACTCAGCTGCACTTGAGACCTTGTTAGAAATAGAGTCGGGGGCCTTGCCCCGATCAGTTAAATCAAAACCATCACCTTAGAAGACCTCCTGGTGATTCCCAGTCTCATTAAAGTTTAAGGTGTGCTGTTTCCAATGCTCTGAGATAATTCTTTCTCTTTTATATGCATTAAATTCCTTTTCTGTCAGTCTTAGCTACGTTTGCATTTACTGACTCTGTACTTCTGATGTACAGACTATTTTTACATTTTAACATCGTAGTATTTACCAATCCTTTGTTTGGTGGTTTGCCTGTCCTCCTTGTTACTTTAGAAATCTCCCTCTTTCTGAGCCCATACAGATACTGTGCTGTATTTTCTTCTAAAAGTTTTAGTTTTTCTTTTCATGGGTTATGCTTCCATCTAGAATTTATGTTTGCCCATAATCTAACTGTAATGCTCTCATTTTATTTCTTCATATGGATAATCAATTATCCCAGTGCTAGTCACTGAGTTATCCATCCATTTCTACTGATTGGTAATATGACCCCTGTTGTAGGCAGTATATCAAGTTTTCACACATGTGGTCCCTCACCTCCCTATTTGAATTTTTCAGTTACACAATTTATTTTTCTGTTTCCATTTAGCCACGTGTTCTGAGCACTTTCCCACATGATTAGGTGTTCTTCCACAATGTAAATTTTAATGCCTGCCTCGTATTCTGTCACACTTTATTTTTTTAGACAGTTATGTTGTTTTCAGGTTTACTGTATTGTAAATAATGCTGAGGTTAATATCCTTCACACAATCTTTGCAGACATTCGCATTGATTTTCTTAAGATAAATTCTGTGAGTGAAATTACCAAGTAGGCATATTTTTAAAGCATTTGATGGATATGGCCAAATTGCCTTCTAGAAAAATCGTACCAATTTATATTCCCACCTGTTTCCTGCCACTTTCTTCAACATTTTAATACCTCAACACTCAAATCCCTGCCAATTTCATAGGCCTGAATAAATAAAAAAAAAAATAAATAAATGCTATTGTTGTAGCTCTTGTGCTTTTAATTACAATTGAAGGCAAACACTTTTCTGTGTTTATTGACCATTTGTGTTTACTTATTTTAACATGTGCATGATACTATCTTGTTCTAAGCCCATTTTTGGTCAGTGTATGTGTCTTTATTGTTGAATACAGCTTTGCAAATGGCAATTATAATTCTTGTTTATGTTTGTTTTTATTTGTTTATTTATTTTTGCAGTTTGCTCTCTGCCTTTGACTATTGCTGGTAGTGTTTTTAATGCAGAAGTTTTAAATGTTGACAAAATTATATCTAGGAGGGCTTTTCTTTAGCATTGTACTAAAATAAAAAATAAAAGAGTCCAATCCCAAGAGTATTCTACTTTTTCTTTCTGTTCTTTTAGGTCATGTTTCCCATATATTACCATTAAATTCACTTTTTAGTCACAGTCAGTCCTCAGGCAGCAACTTGGTCCTTTCCTGGCTTGGCCAGTTAGATAATATCACCCAATGATACTTGAAGAGTACCAGGTACCTTCCTGTGCAACACTTTACAATGGCGATGTTCTCTGAATATGTGATTCTTTGATTTATGTTTGTTTTCTACGACAGCATGCAAACCCCATGAGCGTAAGTGGTCTGTTTCTTCTCCACCATGAGTCTCCACCATATGTCTAAGTGCCAGCACCTGCATTTGCTCATGTGCAACTACTCAGGGCACCTGAAGATTTTTGTTCCTTTCTCCTAGTCCCTTACCTATGTCTGTTTAACTTAGCTAATACATATGTAGACACAAACATACATGCATGTATGCATACACACATACATATGTATAGTTTTATATTGTACCTTGGTATCCTCTCCAGGATACCACTTTTTTGAGTTTGCAGCCATGCAGAGGTCTGCCATGGCACACTGACCTTGTTGTTCTCTTCTTACCTGCTGTTGTTTTCTAGATAATTCTCTGTATTTTATAAGCAGGCAAACATAATACCTATAAGTAATCGAGTCCATCTTACTTCTACTAGTTATAACTAACATCTTTGATTTACTTATTACATTGCCTAAAACTTCCAGAACTTGTAGCTCTTTTATAATCAGAAAAAGCAAGCTATAAAAACCCCAACTAGTAGATGGCTACATCTAATTTAGATTATATTTTTTCAATTATGAATTTAAAAAGGTATCTAGAAGGTCTCCTAATATGAACACAAAGGTAAGTTAGGGGCCTCGTATCAGTATGAAAAGCAGCCACCATCTGTCTCTCATCAGGAGCTGGTTCTGGTCTCATTTTGCACTGGTGCAGTGAGTCTCTGTTCCAGTTGGAAGCAAGGGTCATACTCTCCAGCCACCAGCTTTAGTGGCACAACAGTGAACATGCGTGCATATGTGTGCATTCCCAGCCATCGGGAAAGCTGCTGATTCCATCTTGGACAAACCACCATTCTTCTGTGGGTCTCATTTCCCCACCCACGTTCCAGTGGAGACAACTGCCCTACCCCCCACAATAATCCAGGGCTCCAGGCTTCTGCTGCAGTGTGGGTCCTGCCCACCTCCCAGACCTTGGTCTCTGAGTGAGGCAGTCTCTGATGGAGTGGATGCAAGCCAAGAGAAGACTTAAATAAACACTCACTTGCATCCTGCTGCAGTGAGGGTGTTAAAGGCTAACCCTTGGAGGATATCCTATATTGGCTGAGTTGAGCCTGTACAGATCACAGAGACAATAAACTCTAAAGCACTGTAAACCCAGCACAGGAGGAGAGTATCCAGGATGTGTGCAAAGAAGAAAAGCAGCAGGAGGTGCCACCACCATGCCCAGCGGAAGCAGAGACAGGACTCAAATCCTCTGAGGCCCTGCAAATGCCACCTTCCAAAGAGCCGTCCCTTATCCCCCCTCGTCTGAATGCACCCACACCAGCACTGCCATTGTCCTAGCACCATGGTGGAGCTTTTCACTACCAAGCTCTGTGCCCCTTGGGGATAGGGATCCTGTCTTGCCGTTTTTGTGCTCCCTGAGCACTTTTTAGATGCTCAGATGGTGACATCACTTTTTGCTTTTTTTCAAATCATTTTTCTAATTACAAAAATAGAAAGTCTTCATTTTTAAAAATTTGGAAGCTACAAGAAAGTGCAGGAAAATCCACCATTACCACCTCATTCAGAAATCCCAGACCACATCTTGACATATTACATTTCAGCTTGCATTCTATACTTTTTATATAACTGATCTTACTATATGTATAACCTCGATGCACATGTCATAAAAATTTCTCACATCATTACATACCCTTCTAAAATATGATTTTTAGTAGCTACAAAATTTTTCATCTTGTACCTAATTTTCTCCATTTTGTCAGATATTTAGCTTTGATCTTTGAGCTGTTATAAATAACTCTATAATAGGCATCTTTACTCTTAAATCTTTGTCTAAGTATTTTGTCAGTCCCTCGGGATTGAGCTTTATTAGGTCAGAAAATATGAACTTTTATGGGGTCATTGATAAGTACTCACAGTTCCTTACAGAAATGCACCAGTTCTGTCTGAAGTTATCCATCTTCACAAATCTTTGCCAGCATTAAGTATTTAAATTATAATAATAAAAATCTTTGCTCATTTCATAGTGAGAAATGGAAACTCATTGTTGCTTTAATGGGCTTTTCTTTGATTACTAGTGAAGCTGAACATTTTCTCATTTGGTTACTGTCCATTTGTAATTTATCTTTTGTGGATTCTCTATTCATACCTTCTTCCTTTCCTCCCACTCTCTCCTGCTTTTCCTCTGATATTCAGTAAAAATGTGCTAAGCATCTATTTGTCAGACCCTGACTCAGACCATGACATAGGTTAGAAAGATTTGTCAAGGATGCAAAACGTACCTTGGGCCAAACATTACCTGGCAGCCAGTGACAACTGTTACAAGGAGACAACCGTATATATTTTTTGAACTGTGCTAAATTTTATCATATTACTTTTTTTTTTTTTTTTTTTGCTGGGGTTGGATAAAACTCAGGGCCTTATGCCTGCTAGGCAAGTGCTCTACCACTGGGCTACATCCCCATGCCTTCTTTTAATCATTTTTAAATGTATATTTCTGTAGTGTTACATGTATTCATATTGCTGTACAAACAGGCCAGAAATTATTCATCTTGTGAAGCTGAAACTTTGTCCCAGTTAAACCACAACTCTCTGTATCTTCCTCCCCTCAGATCCTATCAACCACTTATTTTTTATCTCTATGATTTGATCACTCTAGAATTGTTTGGAACTTGTCTTTGCAACAGCTTATAAAATTTAGCATAATATCCTCAGAGTTCATCCATGTCATAATATATGTTAACATTTGTGTCCTCTTCAGGACTAAATAGTGTTTCATTATATGTGTAGACCACATTTTCTTTACCCATTCACCTAACAATAGTTGCTCCTGCCTTTTGGCTCTTTTGGATAACGCTGCTGTAAAATGGTTGTGCAAATATTTTTCAAATATCTTCTGGGCATATATTCAGAGGAAGACTTCGGAGTAAGTGGAATTGCTGAATCATGTGGTATTTTTATTTTTAACTTTTGCAGGAGTCACCATATTGTTCTCCTTAGCAGGTGCCTCATTTTACATTACCAACAACAATGCAAAAGGTTCAGATTTCTCCAGATCCCTAACAGTTGGTGTTTTCTGTTTTTCTTATACTGATCATCCTGATGGATGTGAGATAATACTCCACTGTGGTTTTGATTTGCATTTCTGTGATGATTAGTGATATTGAACTTCTTTTCATGGGCTGGTTGACCATTTGTTTATCTTTACAACATGTAGTTTTTTATATTGCCCTTGACACTATTGCATGTAGCCTAGGGATATAAGAAAGGATTTGTCTTTCTGTATTTGTGTGTGCATTTTTAAGAAATATTTAAGAAATATGAAGCCGACTCAAATCATCCTGCAGATTGACCAATTTCAAAATAAGACCTATGTCAGTCTCTGATCCATCAAATTCTATAGTCCCTGAGACATTAAGGTGTGAGGCCCTAAAAGGATCTGATAGATGGGGCTGAAATCACTCTAGAAGGGTGAGAAAAGCACTTGATGTTCCTTCTAGCTCTTTGCAGCCTCACTCTGAATGTTGTATCAGCAAATATGTACCTAGGGATTTAATAGCACATTAAAGAAAGGATTGGATGTAAATTATTTTGAATGACTATCTATGCAGTTTGAATCTACAAATTATCAATTCTCTCTCTGCTTTGGCTCTGGAGGCATGGGGACATGTTAATGGGAATCATCTTTTCCTCACCTCAGAGAGGACCATGTATGAGAATTGGTGGGATTGACATGTGTGAACAATTGGAAGGCTTTCTAAGGCATTGATGTTTCCCCATTGGTATCAATTCTGAAGTCTCCACTTGCAGAATTCTCTGTAGTGCTTTTTGATTCTCAGCTGGGCAAACTTTGTAGGCCTCCCATCTGTGAATTGTTACAGGCTCAGAGAGGTAAGTTATCTCAGTGATTGTGGAAGCGAAACACATTCCTGCTAGTGAATCTCTTGATCTCTTCCCAGGACCTCCCTGCAGCCCACTACTAAATGGACCAGGAATTCTCAAAGAAAGGGAAGGAGGCAGATGTTCATGTGAATTTTGGCAGGATTCTCCTTCCTCTGAGCTGGGGCAGGTGTATCGCAGCACTGGGTGAGCTTGTTAGCAAGGGTCTGAACAAAACTAACGGATTTGGTTCTCTGCACTGTCCCGTAATAGAGATCAGAGGAGCCACAGAAGGCGATTGCCAGTTGTCACTGGTCAAGCTGGGTAGTAGCCAGTTAGAGGAGCCTGTTTGGCTCGCAAAGTCCCCCATAAACCCCATCCAGCTGGTTCTTGTGGGCTAATCTTAACTGTGAGTGAGGAATGACCCTCGAGATGATCAAATACTCATAAGACATATAGTTTTGCAGTTTTTAAAAAGAAAAGAAAATGGCAGCTGAAATCATATGAGTTTTACTAGTGCATTGCCCAGGGAAACAATGGCCCTGAGATTTTTGAGAAAGGAGGCTCAGGCACAGAGGAGCTCAGGGACTGCAGTTGCCTTCCCAAGAAGCAAGCACATGGATTTAAGCGCAAGCCGCCTGTGTGCATAGAAAGATAAGGAAGGGCACAAAGGCCAGAGCAGTGAACCCAGGAGCCACAACTGCGGAGGAGGCCGAGGTGACCTTGGTGTTTGGAAGAGAACAAACATGAGCAAAAGGCAGTTTCCAGGAGACATGCCAGACAATTTAGATAGCATCTCTTGGAATCTAGCAAGAGCAGCACCTCTTTCAGAAAGGCTATGTTGACCCCTGGCTCTCACTTGAATACTGGGTGCCTTAGACACTATTTAGCTCTTCCTGTGACACATGGGCCATCTGTACACATCTGTGTTTCCCACCAGACATAGCTTGTTGCAATTAGATACTGAACCTGATTCAACCCTGTTTCTAAGGCCAGAGTCAGCTGCAATGCCGAGCACAGAAGAGTTGCTCAATTAAACCTTGGTGAAGGGAACTGAAAATAAATTTAGATTTTCTCCAAATGTTTCACTTTTTTTTTTTTGAAGTGAGATGGGAGGCTATTGAAGGGTCTGAGTAGCAAATGGAGAATTGTCCAAATTTAATGTAAAATTCAGTTTCAATCCAAAGATGATTTTGATGTCCTGGCCAAGTTCATGGTCTACTTTAAAATGTCTGTTTCCATCCGGGGGTTGGCAGAACTGTACATAGTAAAACTGCTCTAATATTATCTCTTTTAAAAAGGAGAACTAGAGCTGACTCGAAGGTTAAACACTGATTGCAGTTGTTACGAAGTGTTAAATTGGTTTTAACAGCTTTATTGGGATTCACTTTTCATAATGTACATGTCGAGTAAAGTGTCATAAGTGTGCAACTCAATGTAAACCCACACCCAGAGCAAGAAGCAGAACATTTTCAGTACTCCCATAGATTCAACCCCCTCAGGGTTCTAGTACCTGGCCCAAGTGCGCAAATACTTTGGTCACAAAGATCTTCCATCCAGGATGTTTTCCAAAGGAAGCTACCTCCATTGTGGGAGAGGAATTTGCTGAACCCAGCTTCCTCAGCTCCCATGATACTCCTGGGGTCACGGATTCTGGTGTAGTGGACACTGGGATGCTGCTCAGACCTCCTTCTATAAAGGCAGCATTAACCAGTGAACACTCAGCAGGTATAAAGAGCTGCCTCCACCAGGGTCACAGCCCTTCCTGGGACACTCAGTTCCAATGACAGTGAACGGCATGGTGGTCAGGACACCTCCGACCTGGTTTGGGCAGTTCTGAAGGGCCATTCAAGCTCAGAGCTCCCATGCATCAGCTGCCTGGCTGCCAGCAACACAGCCCAACTTCTCCCTCTGCCCTCTCACCCCTCCCCCTCACTGTCTGCAGGGTGAGGCCCGGGGTGCTAGCAACCTCACAGAGCAGCATCACTGCCACCCACCGTCTTCACACAGTGCTGTGCCGTGTATGAAGCACTCCCCCGCTCACTATCTTGTTTGCCATCTTCATCTGATCATTCATTGGTTCACTTGCTTACCCAACAGATGACATGAAACACGTGTTCTGTGCAACAGTGAAGAGATAATGAAGAAAGAAGATCTTTTCCTTCCCCAGAGAGCTCACAGCCTGGTGCAGCAGGCTGGTGGTGAACTAGAGGATTCTCCCAGACACTATAGGCTACCCGAGAGAGATGGTGCAGGAGCTGTGAAATGGGCAGAGGAGATCGCTCCCTGGGGATGTGAGGTGCCCAGATGAACTTGGAACCTGCAACCTGGAGCAGCAGGATCAGAAGGGCACTGACTTCAATCCAGAACATCACCATGAGGCCCAATAGCAATATCACTCTGCGTGTAGACCATGCTGCCTGAGGTTCTCTTGGTTGAACTGAGGATGGCAGGAAGTTGGAGAAGCTAAGGTGATCTACCTTCTTCCAGGATGGACTCCTAGGGGCTCCCAGGCAGCTGAGCTGGAAAGAGAGTGGGGAGGGAGGGAAGGAGTTTCTGGGTGGTGGGCAGGGAGATTCCAAACAAAAGAACTGCATGATCTTGGCAAGCTGCTCCAGGTCCCACTTCAAGCACTGGATTAATTTAAATCCTTCTTTGCTACTTTCCAGAGCTAATGTAGTCTTGTGAATTTTGTGTCTCCAGTAGGCAAAGATCTTTGAAATATGTCTAAGTGAGATGTTTTCATTAATCTGAATTTAAGACATAGCAGCACTTGAAAAAATATTTTTTAATGCTTAATTGTGGGGCTAAGCACATCTCCACAAAAGAACAATGAATGTCAGTTTGTGCTTTGGGATGCTGCAAAGATGAAAATATATCTTGGCTATTTATCAAATTAATCACCCTATAAGCTAAAGACAAATGGGATTCCTAGGGCAATATTCAGCTGGTAATTTAATGCCCAAGTTTTTTCTGATCAATAAACCATTGGCCTTTTAGAATATTTAAGTCATGCTTAAAGTCATTCAGAAAAAAAATCTATTAACTTAAGTTCTTTGAAAGCATGTCTTTAATTTAAAATGTCATTTTCTATTTAAATATTACATTTTACATTATTCTAAAACATCCTGATTATAATTTTATTTAAAAAGATTTTTAAAAATATTTTGAATCAGAAAGATCATAATTTATTGTATTTTTTTTCCAACAAATATTCAGTCGCCTACACTGTGTACTGTCACTCTGGGGAACAACATCCACGTTGCGTTTGCAAGAAATCGCAATGATTTGTGTGTGGTTCTGGATACTAAGGATAAGCAATAGTCTTTGCAACTACAGGAGTACGCTCAGGGCATGACAGAGCCCAGAGGAAGCCACCACCCTCCCCGTGGGATTTAGGAAGGGGCCAGGTGCTGACTGCTAGAATGTGAGAGTCACAAGAGACTCTTTGAAGATTATCCCAGTGAACAATTAAGAGACTTGTACAGGCTCAGCCAAGTGACTTTAAGACTAGAGTCATGATTTATTGCTTGTCCAAATTTAGTATGATTACACTCATGGGTTAAATGTTATGAAATTTATTGGTGCCTTTTCCAAAAAGCTTATAATAAAATGTATTTGAGATCATGTTATGATAAGAAACATTTGGCCTGTGAAAGGGGAAAGAAAATGCAAGTGTGCTGTTGTAGAATTCTCCCCTATAAAAACATCTGACTTTGTGTGCTCATCCTGGGAGGGAGCAGAGGTTTAAAGAGTTCCATTTGGAGTCACTGTGCAAGCCAGGCCTGCTTAATGCAAACAGGCTGCAGAACGTGCATGTTCTGTTGAAAATGATTTCCAGCCCAGCACCTTGGACATGGAAGCACGGTTAATGTCCCACTACATCTTATTTGTGACTGTGGGCTCTTGTGGGAGCTTGTGGCAGTTGTGCAAAATCTTCCTAGAGTCATAGTACAGTGAACCTTCAAAGAGGAGAATAAAAATGAGCCACTTTGGAAGTTGCCTCCTTTCGGCATGTTGATCTGTAGTGATGCTGACCAGGAAAATGGAGTGGGAAGACTTCATTTGTCTTGATCCCCCCACCCCGATGATAACAGTTAAATCTTCAGATGCAGTAGGAAGTGTGAAAGGAGCATCCATTCTGGAGGAATCTTCTAGAAGCCCTTGGAGAGGTTGTGCATTTGTATGTAGCTGCTAAAGGAGACACAACATTTATCTAAACTCTTTGCTTTCAAAACTTAAAGGTTTTTATCCAACCAAGTAGGGCAGTAAAAAGTAGTAATAGCTAACTTTCTCTCAAGGGTCTGCTGCATCCTAGACTCTTTTGACCTCAGAGAGAGGAAGAGTGGTTGGGCAGAGAGTGAAACACTTACTGAGGGCTAACTCTGCACCGGGTTTGACAAGTTACATCAAGTCACATGCAATGCCCACAGTGCCCTCTTGGGAAAAATGCAAGGGGATCCTCACTTCACAAATAGGAAAGCTGAAGATGCTATTGAAGTGCCCAAAGTCACACAATTTACACCCAAACTCTTTACCACTGAGCTGTATGCCTTTACATTACAGCTGTGGGCTGGCACAGGGCTAATGGCAAATGAAAAGCCATCACACTGGGTTCTCCAGCACTGCCTGGGCCACCGCTCTGTAAACTGAGCCTCAGAGAGCAGCACTGCTCAGTCACAAAACAAGGACCAAAGTGTGGCTTGCCCTGAGCTAGGATAGCTGAAGTCTCTAGGAAACGTTTTGAGAAAACAACTTGTAATTGGAAAAACCTCAGGTTCTGAGAAGCCTATTTCTTCATCTTTCTTGGAGAAATGGAAGCGGCTTTAAATTACCCAACAAATTAGTTCAATTTTAATGTCAGAATGCATGGGGGGCTCTGAGGTGAAAGAAAAATAAGTGTAATTGCTTCTTTTTTCAAAGTCACATATTACTTTGTTCATTATGAAATAATGAAGCATTATTTAATCCCATTATGAAGTAAATGAGATTGAGTAAATAGCACATCTGCATTCATGCGGTGACATAGAGTCAGGAAATGTTTATCCCACTGACATTTAAAAATAGCAGCTCAATTTTTCTTAGTAATGAAATTGTAGGTGTTTTCATTATAAAAATATATTTTATAATAAATACAAATATAGGTTTGTTAAATTAACTGTTGGGGAACTCTCTCACTGAAGGCTTTATCCTAGCTGGTTGGGCTTCGAACCGTCAATTCGCTTCTTCAAAACTGGTGCCTATCTGTGTGCAATGATCAAAATGAAACAAAACCATTGAAGAAGGTTTAAAAAAAAGAACAAAATTCTGAGGGACTAGGGTTAAGTCCATAGAACCCTATTCTAGAATGTACACCTGCCCTCTTGTGGCACGCATTTGTACAGTCACCGTGCCCTTTCAAGATTAAGATATAAGATATCTCAACCAAATTCCAAGTTTCTGTCCCTACACCTAACCACATGGCATTGTCCCCAAATCGACCTGATTCTTTTCTACAACTGTTTATTAAACGCTTCCTCTGCTAGGCATTAAAACCCTCAAAGTACTTGGTCACTTGGGTGACAGCAATACTGGAGCAAAACTCATTCACTGGTGCTTCATTACTTACTTTCTTTCAGGTACTAGGGCCACATACGGAGTTACTTAAGGATTTAATGATACAAAACAACCCTTTGACAAGTCAGGAATTTAGACAGGAGATAGATTGTCTGGGGCCTCAGGTGAAAGACTCAAAGGCTGGGCCTAAATACATCTGCAAGTTTATTCTCAAAGATCCACTGATTGAAGCAGGCTGTAGATTGGAGGTCTCAGTTTCTCTTAGCATGAGTGGGTTCTCCACAGGAGCTTCTTTGGGCTTCTTCAGAGCACAGTGACTGTTTCCCAAGGCTGAGAGTTGGGAGAAAAAGGGGATGCCAGGCAGAAACTTTATCCTTTTTTTTTTTTAAGTGCTGAGGATTGAACCATGGCCTTTGCACTGAGCTATACCTTTCTTTTTGGAAACAGGGTCTTCCTAAGTTGATTAAGTCGCTGGGCTTGCAATCCTTCTACCTCAGTCTCTCAGAGTACTGTGATTACAGGCATGTGCCTCCATGCCTGGCTTCTATCCATTTTATAATCTAGTCTCAGAAGTTAGATATGCAGTACACTGTAATTATGTACAATTATTATATGTTATTTAAAAAGTAATTGGAGGGGGATGGGCATAGGTTCTATGCAAATGCTATACCTTTTTGTATAAAGAACTTGCACATCCATGGATTTTTGTATCCTCAGGAATTCTGTAAATGAATCCTCTGTACATGCTAAGGAATGCAAAAGCCAAAACTTACACAAGTTCTTTTAAGAAATTGGGCTTTGTTGTATAGAGATGGGAAAGTAGACAACTTAGGGGCATTCCTGATAGTCTTTTTGTTGTTGTTGTTGTTTGTTTGTTTGTTTGTTTGTTTTGTCTTTTTGAGACAGGGTCTCATTATGCAGTTCAGACTGGCCTGGAGCTCACTTTGTAGCCCAGGCTGGTCTTGAACTTGCAATGATCCTCCCACCTCGGCCTCCCAAGTGCTGGAACTACAGGTGTGTGCCACCACACCTGGCCCATGATAGGTTTTTGGTCTTATGATTGAAGGTATCTATGGATTATGATTCTACTTCTATGCCTTAAATGAGTTTCTATGCAGCTCTTGACCTATCCTTTCTTTGCAATTCTTGCTTCTATCTACATCTTCTCATTCAGATTTCAAAAACAAAAATCTCAATCAATGATCTAGCCAGAAATGTTACATATGTTGTTATCTTCAAAATAGCTGCCCATGCCATCAGATATAATAAAATCAAACCAAACCAAACAGAATAAAACCAATCAAAGCAAAACAATGAAAATTATATAGGACTTCAAAACAAGGTAATAAAGAATTAACCTTATTTGTTGATTTCCTATTATCTTGTTTTGAAGTCCTGTATCACTTTTACTGTTTTGTTTTGAATGGCTTTATTCTGTTTTATTTTGTTTGGTTTTATTCTCTTAAAAAAAGTTATATATGATCACTCCACTTCTGCAATATTGTTGGTAGCAAAAGGCCAGCCCTTATTCAATGTGGGAGAGAACTGCCCAAAGACATGCGCACAGAGACCATGGATCACTGGAGCTGTCTGAGGACTGTCCACCAAGTGTGGCAATAATGAGCAGGAATCTTATAGGAGAGAATGACATCTAGTCCTAACATGCTCTTCATGCAGCTGTGGGCCTGCAAGTAGAATTAAAACTCTCATGATCCCCACTTGAATGTCTCTAGGACAGAATCAAAGGAGATACCTAACAGAGGGAATTGTCCCAGGAAAAAAGTTAAATCTTCCACGACTTGACTCTGGAAGAAAAAAGGGAAGGGAGGAAGGTGCTTTCTTGCAGATGGGTGTGGGTGTCAGACTCTGGAGAAGGGTGGCAATGGGCACTTCTTTCGACCCTCCTCACCTAAGACACATCCTTCCCAGAACCTCCTTCCTTTTTCCCATCTCCACCTGCATTCTAAGAGTATTCTGTCAACGAATTTTGGGAGACAGAGAGAGAATAATAAACATTAAAAAACCTTCAATCTTACTAGTAACCCTGGAAACAGACATTGATACACCAAATAGCCACCCTGGAAAGATTTTTTCAGATGGGAAAGGTGTGATCAGAAGGCCATCTTTAATGAGCACAACTGCAACTGATCTGAAAATATACAGCTATCTACAATTAACGGAGTACATCTCAAGTCTTAATTCAGATATTTAAAAAAAAAATGAGTGTTTTGATTCTTTAAAAAAGTAGCCTGATGTTCAGGAAGACCAGATACCAAAACTGTGATCATTACTCACAAGCCGTCTCAAAAGACAGCCATGGAGTCAGGAGCTCTTGGTAGTTGGGCAAGTGCTAGGTCTAGGGTTAAGGTTAGTATTAGGGTTATGGTGAGGGCTAAGGCTGAGGTTGGGTTAGCATTAGTGTTAGGATTTAGGATTAGGTTACTGGTGGGGTTATTTTTAGGGCTAGGGCTAGGGCTAGGACTAGGGCTATGGCTAGGGTTAGGTTTTGGTTTAAGATTAGGGTTAGCTTTAGGGTTATGGTTATGGTTTTGGTTTTAGCTATGTTAGGGCCAGGGGTAGAGTTGTGTTAGCAGTATGGTTAGGTTTATGGGTTTATGTTAGGATTATTACTAGTATTATGGTTATGGTTAAGGTTAGGGCTGGGTTTTTGGGTAGCTTTAAATTTAGGTTTAGTGCTAAAGACAGTGTTAGTTTAGGATTAGGGTTTAGGGTTAGAGTAAACTTTCTGCTAGTATTAGGCCTACAGTTAGTGTTAGGTTTCTGATTAAGGCTAGGGTTAGGGTTAGATTTAGGTTTAGATTTAGAGTCATGATTAGGGTTGCATTAGGGTTAGGTTTAGGGTTTAAGATTATGGTTAGGGTTATGATTAGTGTTATGAATAGAATTACAGCTATGGTTTAGGGTTAGAGAGGCTACATGTGCAAATTGGTAAGATTTAGTGTTGGGAAGTTGGAGGTAATCCATTGACAGGAGCCTGTGAAAATCTTCTAAGCAAGGGCTCCATGTGGTCAGGTGTGTGTTTTAGAAGAATCACCCTGAGCATGGTGACTCATGAAGGAACAACACATGATAGAAAAAGTTGGAGATAAGAGATGACTGGGGCAGTAGCAATGGGAACAGAAATTAGGAGAGGTATTTCTCAGGTAGCATGGAAAGATAGGGAGGACTCCCAGTTTTTGGCCTTTGTAATACCATAGATAATGGACTCTAAGGAGAAGGATCAGCTGGTTGGGGAAGAACTTAGGTCCACATGTGGACTGGCTAAGTTTTCAAGCTTATGAGATTCAGAGATCAGGCCCAGGAGAAACCAACCCCAGCCCTAGCCTAGAGCATCAATCTTGTGAAATCATTTTGGTGTTCCTGTATGTTTTCTAGCCATTGGAATGCACAGCCCTAGAGGGAAAGACTCTTTCTTTGTCTTGCCTGGCAACTTGCAAGACTTTGCTGTGTCAGCGGCCCACAAAATGTAAGCGAGATGAAGGAAGAAGAGTGCAGGGGAAGGGAGAGGATCAAGAATGTAACTCTGAGGACCATTATTTGAGAAATGGTTGGTAAAAGAAGCTGGGGAGGTGATGGAACTGAACAGAAAGGAAAAGAACAAGAAGGGCAGTCTAGCGGGGACATTTGTCCTTCAGATGCAGTCCTTGCCCAACTCGACACCATGGGCTCGTTCTGGGTCAGAACTGGTTCTCTTCACTTACGTGCAGTGGAAAGTTGTGTAAATATTCCAGCTGTGGCTCCCAAGTCATTTTCTTACTAAAGGTAGGAATTATATGCACAGTTTACTGCCTCTCTTTCTACTTCATCTCTACAGAGGAAACATTTGTTGAGCATTACCTGAAAGAATTCAATAGATGGAGGAACTTGGTGAAGGTTTTTAAAATTTTAATAATTAATTAATTAGTTAGTTTTCAGTACTAGGGACAGAACATAGGGAATCCTGAGTTACATTCCCAACCCTTTTTAAAATTTTATTTTGACGAGTGTCGCTAATTTTCCCAGACTTAGCTTGAACTTTCGATGCTTCTGCCTCAGCCTCCTGAATAGCTAGCATGTGCTGTGGTACCCTGCTGCAAGTTTATTTTTTAATTATTGGTGGCACCTTTGGACATCTGTAGAAATTACCACTCCACAGATGGAGACTAAGGAATTTGGCCCTAAGATACTTCATTGAATTTTCAGGCTTTTGCTGATTTGCTTAATGTTGGAAACCTGAGTGATGCTTTTGCTTTAAGTAATAGTGTCTGTTAAACAATTAGCTAACTGTTTTACCAATTTTTTTTATTAGTACATGTTTGTAGTATATAAAGTTTACATTCCTTGTGGGGAGTTAGTACATGTGCATTACACATTTTAATTCCTTCTTTTATCCCAATTTCCTTCTCTCCCTCCTCCCTCCATCTGTCTCTTGATCCCCTTCCTTTTTTTTTTTTTTTTTTTTTTTTTTTTTTTTTTTTTTTTTTTTTTTTTTGCACATGTTTGCAGTACATAGTATTTGCATACCTTGTGTGGATTTGGAACATATACGTAGCACATTCTAATTCCTTCTTTGATATTTTAAAAAATATCTTGATGCAAAACCAGTATTGCAGCACAAAATTTAGAAAACAGAGCAATCTCCTCAAATCCTGCTCCCAGCACAATGGTTCTAAGTGGGATGTACACTTGCTGTCCTTTCCCATAAGCAGAAGGCTTTTTAGCAGTAAACACAGTGTACCTCGTATCCTGCTTTTTTTTCCACTTAACATTATCTGATTCTTTTTTATGAGCAATGAAATTTGATACGAGGTGCTGCTCCCATGATGTTTTGAAAGATCATTGTTGGAAGGATTGGTGAGTACTTTCTAAGCCCCATCAACTTCAGGGAATCAGGAAATTAAACTTTTTATTTATTGGTCTTTGACTTTCCCATAAATGGACACAGTTCTACCTTGTTTGACTGTGTTGTAAAAGCAGATACAAGTCGGGGGAACAAAGGCATGCCGATGAGTACTTGGGCACTGGGTGGGAGGCAAGGCTGCCTGAGCTTTATGGGGCCATTAGTAGCCACTGCTGCCTTTAAGGTTCAAGCCTGCTTGCTTCTCAGGTATTAGATTCCTCAGTTCTGTGGTTTAAAAAGAATTACTCCGTGCACATTTTTTCTTGTTTTGTTCCAATGTTTAAAAACAATGAGCTGATCTTTGTACAGTCATTTAAAGGAAAGGAGAAAGGAAGGTTGTTATATGTGTGACTTTAATAACGTGCTCTCTGAATCTGATTAATCTGTGTAGCACTCGAATGCTTGGGGACTTAAAAGGTAGAGTATGATGCTATAGAGCTAGTGGAAACCTTCCCTAAATTTCTGCTATGCAGAGGAGACGCTCTGACCTTGTTTGCCCCCACAGCACATTTCATGGTATCACTGAGCTGCCCAATATTGTGGCAGGTTCCTCAGCAAACCTACTGGGGTTGTTAGTCTTGACCAGTCCTCAGGAAGCTGTGTTTGCTTTGGCACTTTTGCTTGTGAAGTGCATTCCTTCATATGCTCAGTTCAGAGCAAAATTGCTATCTTCTCTACCTGTGATCACAGCTATTAAATAAATAACTAAAGGGACTCTGTCTCTAGTGCTGGGATGCTGCAGAGTCCTTTCCTGCAAATACCGCCTTAGTGAGCTGTGATCATCTTTGCAGACACATCTACACTTACTGCTGCACTTTTGTAAAGCAAAATAATAGTGTTGTTTGCTGAAACAGATAATGTACATTTTGTTAAAAATCAAAGGTTAGAAATGCCCAGATCTGCAAACACTGGTTTAGTGGTGGGCTGTTTTGGGAACATACACTTGATATTGGTGCAGTAAGTTGTTAGTGGGAAAAGAATTGCAGTGGGGAATGGAGGGTAGGTGGGGGCTAGGTGGGGAGGGGGCAGCAAACTAAGCTCTGAGATGAGATGAAAGTGAGAGGGCTAGAGGTAAACCCTGTCCTCCAGACACCTGTAGCCTTCAAGATGGTGAAGCCTATGTAGATACCTGACTTGTAAGCCAAGCTTGTTTGGGATGGGGAAAGAATTCAGAGGGCAGGCAACACTAGCTAGGCTGGGGCCAGGATGGGACGAGCAAGTGTTCTGTCAGCAAGGTCACGCCAGACCCACTGACAATCTGATATTCTTTGGCTCTCCAGGATCCAGCAGAATCTACTGTTGGTGCATATGAATTGTAGTTAAGGACCTGATTTCATGAAAATTTAACAGCAAAGACTCTTGACAAGAAGTATATACTATCCATTGTTCCATCCGTGTAGGAGAAGAGGCACAGAGGAGTCACCCTGGTGCCTCACTTGATCACTAGAATCTTGCAAATAACAAGAACTCCTACACATAGAACTCTATCATTTATTTAGTTCATATTAATTTCATTTGTTTATTTATTTTGCAGTGCTGTAAATTAAACTCATGGCTTATTTTATGCACGTAATACATTAACTAAATGACCAAGTAATATTCAATTTTTAATATCTCTATATAAGTTGCAGAGAAGTTTACTAATACAACTTTTCTAAATCCTATGCTCCTGCTCTAAAAATCTGCTCCACCCGTTGTCACCCACTATTTACCAGCTGTGGCCCCTCTTGCCACCTCCCACTCAGGCTGTTTCTAGCCTTCTTCCAGTCCATCCCTCTCATCTTCAGCCCCCTTCTAGCATCTCCAAAAGCCCCAGTGTCTTTTCAAGTGTAATAAGAACACTTAGTATGAGATCTAGCCTCTTAAAATTTAAGTGCACATTATTGTTGGCTATAGGTACAGCGTTACACAGTGTATTTGTAGAGCTTGTTCATATTATATGAAACTTCTTGCCTGTTGATAAGTAACTCCCATTTCCTCTTCTCCAGCCCCTGGTAACTACTATTCTAGTCTGTGGTTTTATAAATTTGACTATTTTAAGTATCTCACATAAGTAGAATCCTGGAGTGTTTGTCCCTCTGTGCCAGGCTTACTTCACTTAGCATATGTCCTCAAAGTCTCTCTATAGTGTTGTGCATTGCGGGATTTCCTTCCTTTTTAAGGCTGAATAATATCTCAGTGTGTGCACACTCTGCATTATTCTTTATCCATGCATCTGTTGTTGAATATTTAGGTGGTTTCCCCATCTTGACCATTGTGGGTAATGCTGTAATGAACATCGCAGTGCAGATATCTCTTTGAGCTTTCAGTTCAGTTCTTTTGAATATAGTACTTATTTCTCAAGTCTTTTCAGCAGTTCTCAGCACTGATTCACCTTAGTATCACCCGGGGAGCTATAAAACGTACAACATCCTGAAGCTGGTCCCATTTGCAGGGGTCCTACCTTATCTTGTCCAGTGGGACATAGAAGTTAGTTGAGCCTACAAATCTCTCTCTGTATGGCTGGGCCTCCTCTGGCTTTGTCCTGCTTGTGGCCTCCCTAGAATTGTGACTCCACATCCTGCGTACTTTACTCCAGGTGCCTCACTCTCAGCTGAAGTGCCAATTTCAGTTGCCAGCCAGCCATTCCAGACAGCCTTAGCGACCTCCCTCTCCCCCTAAAATTTCTCTCATCTCTTTGCAGTCCGCATGCCATGTGACTCCAATCAAGAGGTGGGTCCCTTTTCCAGGTGCACAACTTGCCCAATACCACAGGTATTTCCCTATCCTATGAAACCTCAGCCTGGCAGTTTCCATTCCTTTATTTGCCTCAGTTTAGAAGCAGCATTCTTTGCTATGTTAAAAAGGAAATCCTAGCCAGGTATCGTGGGCCTCTGTAAACCCAGGACTCTGGGAGTGTGACACAGAATGATGGTAAATTACATCTCAGCCTAGGCAACTTAGTGATTTAGTGAGGTCCTACCTCAAAGTACAAAAGGGCTAGAGGTGTAGCTCAGTGTAAAGACCCTGGATTCAGTCTTGGTAACAAGAGAAAAAGAAGGAAAGAAAGATGAAAGAAAGAAAGAAAGAAAGAAAGGAAGAAAGAAAGAAAGAAAGAAAGAAAGAAAGAAAGAAAATTGTGTGAGTGTGTGTGAGAGAGAGAGAAAGAGAGAGGGATTCATAAGAAAACCAGAGAGTTACAAAGTGAGAGAGTTTTGATTCCATGCTGCTGACTTTGAGAATGGAGGAAGGGACCTCACGCCAAGGCTGCCTCCAGACAGAGAAGAGAATTGAATTCCTCACAGAGCTTTCAGAAAGGAGAGCAACTCTGTTGAGCTTTGTTGACTTTTGTCCGATGAGACCCACTGTGAATTTCTGACCTCCATTCAGAACCATAATAAATCTGTGTTGTTTTAAACACAAAAAGTTTGTCTGTTTATCAAGCTATTGCTTCCTCTTCTCCCTATGTGTCTCATCCTCACCCTGAGCTATTCCCAAGCTAAGTCACCACGCCTGGCTCTGTGACAGAGACTTCCCTCTGCCTCCCCCAGGCATCTGGAACTGGACCCACCTCCAGCAGCTCTCCCTGGCTCCCCCAGCCTGGTTCCTCTACCACGTCTCACTAGCTCGCATCCTCTGAGCAGAAGCCACATGCTGCCTGGCGTCACCCAAGAGCAAATGCTGTGACTTTGTGTTTCCAACTGTAAGGTGGGAAAACAGCAGACTTCATTCCATCTGCGGAATAAACCCATTATCCCTCTATTACACTATTAATTCTTCATTTTACCTATCATTAGGCTTTCAGTAAATAAATAAATGAAGCCAAAATAACTGCTTATATCCATAAGTAATCAAAATGTATTTAGTGCTTTAGTAAGTAGTTTGTTTTTCTAATTTTCCTTTAATTAGCAGAGAAAGAATTAAAATCAATTTCTTACCCAGCAGATAAAAATTAGACTCAGCTTTCCTCCTTACACACATCCAAATTTTAATGCACATGAGAAACACAAATTCATAATTGTCCTGTAATATAATATGTATCCAATACTCAACACATTGCTATGACATTTATCTTCTCTCCCTGATCACAGCTTAATAAAATTATAATTATGACCTTTCAAAGTATCATTGCCTGATCCGCATTTACTAGGCATCCTTAGCTTGAGATCTTGACTATTGCCAGGGGCAGTTACGCTTCTCTGTCTGACAGATAGTCTAGTCTGGATGCACTGTGAGCCAGCGTGGGGTCTATTGTTGCTCACCCCCGTACCCCAGAGGCCAGCACAACACCAAACGCAAAGAAAGGGCTCTGAAAATAGTCACTGGCTGAGGAATACATACAGAAGCATTTGGGCATGGCTTACAGTGCTCGTGTTGATACATCAGATAAGGTGACTGCACAGCCATGCAGAAGGGAATGAGGGAATTAGATAGGGGGAGTTCTAGTGGGGTTGGGAGTGGGAGGGGGCAGGGCCATATTAGGAAATGGACAGTTTAGCCCAGATTCCAGTTGGCAAACATTGTCTGCTTTTACTCAAATTATCCTAATCAATCAAAGATACCAAACTCTGTTGATTATCAGCAAAACCAAATCGTTCTTTGAAAAATAGAACATCCCAAATATTTAGTGCACAAAATATTCTCTGGACGAACAAGACTTCCCCTGTGGAATGATATTGGGATTCCTCCACTCGCTTTTGGAACCACAGTGGCATTTGTTGGAGAAGGACTGATGCAATCTTTCATGGCTGACACCAGCTTTGGCATCTTAGACAAAGGTTATAGACAGCAGAAGAATATTAAAAACAATTCACTGTTTCTTTTTCTGGCCTAAAGAATAACAGTGTCTTCTCCAGCAGAGGAGGCTATCTTGCCTCACAGTCACCAATAATCATATAAGTCATTGCGTACAGCGTGGATAATGAGCAGAGTTGCTCTTCCCCTTTCAGAATTGGGATTGTCCTGTGCACACCTTGCAGCTAGATTATTTTGGAAGTGGAGTAGAAGTGATTGTCTTTGAATCTAAACCCTCTTATGCCAGCTTCTATTTGGGCTTGAGGAGAAGGAGAGGGAAGAAAACACAATGTGCATTCTTGTGTCTGTATTACCCAATTTAGGAACCTGTAGATCAGTTTAATTTTTGGCTAGGAGAGAGAAGAACACATTTGAGGTTATTTTGGTTACTCTGTAGAAATCACACACCACACCTATCACACTCAGCAGTTTCATACAGCCGTAGGCAAATGCATGAGTTATAATTTTATTCATTCCACTTATTCAGTGAGTCAGGCTCTGACAAGGGGTTGATTTGTTATTTAAAACTTGGGGGCATTATTTTGGTAGCATGTTTGCTTAAATATTGTGTGTTAAACAAGATGTTTTCATTTGCTTTGATGGGTGCTTACAAAGGCAATGCCCAGCATTTCACACATAGCATTTTCTCATCCTCGAAACAGACCAGGATGAGTGCAGTGACTCCCTTTTGTGCTTGGGGGCTCATCATCTTGTTTTTCAGGGCTCAGGCAGGACAACCATGCCTCAAAAACCAAAGCACAGTTGAAGAGCGCTTGGTTCCCATCATCATGCTAGGACCCAAGATGGTGGCAGCAGTAAAAAGCTTAGGAAAATTGATTATTCTTGCTTGTTTTGTGGGTCTTAGGGTGTTACCATAACAGCATAGATTCCACCCCCAACTCTGAAGAACGTATGGGAAGCCTATACTTAGCTTATCATTTCAAGCCCTGCTTCCCCACGCCTATGTCTCTCCCCAGGAATCCTCAATATGGGACCAGTTCTTATGTATATGAACAAAAATGTTGAATTAAGTGAGGTGTCCTTTGGCCAGCAGCAATACATCCTGAACTTTGGGGTTGCAGTTGACTAGTAGCTTGTTCCTAGATGGCTGTATTATCAGCCACAGTATGAAAAACAGTCCACAATGTCTGATTCTGAAGCATGGCTGCCAGAGCACAAAGGCATTGGTCAAAGACAGCACCAAGATGCTCTAAACAAAGAAAAATCATGAGGCAATCTCTAAATCATAGACACAAATTTCAAAATGGACCAAAATGAGAATGTGCTTCTCTGTCTAAAAATTAAGAGGCATTTAAAAGATGGTTTCATATTAGAAATCATCACTCTGCTCCTTTAACTATGGTGGCTAAGGACATGAGATTTTTGCAGACATAGAGACACAGAGTTATGCACACGCCTGTGACATACCCAGGAATAACCGGAGCTTCCCTGTATTGTTCTAGAACTATTATTAAGCAGCAGCCTCCAAAACATTATTGTTAAGCCATCCTCTGTTCTTTTAGTGTCTAAGTCATTTCTAGGATGGCACAAGTCCAAGTCTAATTCATTAAAAGAGAAGAAATCTATAAACACCTGCATGTAATTGATTATTAAGTTGGGGTTTCTTTAACTGGCTGCTTGTTTATTCCTCTGTTCAAAACAACCCACTAAAACAAAGAGCCAACAATAGCAAGTCATTGACATTGTGCCAAGTTATTGAAGACCTTTATTGCACAAAGCAGGTTATTGTCTTCGGGGGTCCCCAGACCTACTTTCCATTTAAGAATCCTTTTATTCTTGGTTCAGTGGACTGGGAATTGGGAGGTAGTTGAATGATGTTACTTTTTACATATAAGACAATTAAGTGAAGAAAGATTGGCATTAAGGGGAAGTTATTTGTGTTCCTTTAGATGGTAAATTTAACTCCTACTCATTAACCCCCACTTTTCTCCTTCACATAATTGCAGATTTGGTTCTGTGTGCTTCTTAGTAATTTTTAAAATTTACTTCTGGGAAAATTGAATCATGCATCACTTTTGTTGGAGATTATTGGTGTTTGGGCAGAAAAAAAAAAAGACAAGTGGCAGAAGATTTTTTTGAGGACTGCCTGGGAGAAGAGAAGTGGGAAGAAGAGAATCAGAGAGAAGTGCACCTTGAGAACAATATTTCTGCAGGTAGGGAGGCAGTGACGTGCTTTGTAGAGAGCTCTTCATGGGCTGAAGCCACGCTACTCAAATTTCAACTTCATACTTGAGAGTTATGTGCAGTGCAATCCCCAAATGATTTTCAACCATCCGATGACTGTGTCTATGTTAAATGTATGACCCAAGGAGCAGGCCTGGACATCCTTTGGTGTCACAAAAGCTGCTTGTTATAAGGCATTCTATTCAAATGAACCACAACAAAATCCCAGAATCTCTTTGAACCTAGGGCCAAGAGGGAACGCCAACACAGTTTCCTTCCAAAAGGAACAGAAAGCAGAAACAACCATGATGACTAATTCAGGATGCGTAAGATGTCATTTGATATTCTCTTTATTTTAGTGTCTTTTTTTTTTAAGGTTTAGTTTTACTGAGCATGAAAGCCTTTATTCTGCATTTCCTGAAGAGTGGGAGGCAGATTTTAAGTGGTTGCCAGATGCAGCACTAAATTATATTGACTTACGTATTAAGAAAGTTATTTCTTTTTCTATGCTATGTCAAACCTTCTGTTTAGGTCAAGGGGAAAACCTTGACTTTGGTGATAACATACCTAACATCTTCTCTAATGCTTACTATTATCTCCTGTTTCAACAAATCAAGGGCAGACCTCGGACAAGAGATCTTTAGGAGACAGTGACGCTCAGCTGGAGTTTAATCACATTGTTTTGTTTGGTTGTTTCTCACTGTTTGCTCTTAGATTTCCTTCTATCATTGACAAGTGATCCTGATTTTCTAAAGGAAGAAAGGCAGACAGTATCAAATTGTGTGCTGGTCAGGTCTTCTTTCACTTCCTTTCTAGGGGTACTGGTATGGAGATGGTAAACTGGGAAGAAACAGGGCCCAGGGCATTACAGTGAGTTATTTATAGGGTTTCTCTGCCAGGGCTGGTCCCTATCAGACCTCTGTGTCAGACAATAAACTGAATCTATGTCAGTGCCAAGCTGGATGAATTGAGAGTAGGACTCGGGATAGAGGGTCAGGGTAGTGGTCCAGGAAGATGTCAGAAAAATTGGGCACCCCTCCCTCAAAAAGAAACTAGTGGCTGTATCCAGGCCATCTGCCCTGCCTCTCCCCATCCCTCAGGCCGACAATGTGAAAAGAACATACACACCACCCATAAATGACCTATCCAGGATCCTCAAAAAGCAACACAAGCACCAAACCAAGAAACACAAATTGTTTGCACTGTACAACAAAGGCAAACACACAGCAATACCCAAGGCAGCAAAGTGAGTGGAGGAAAGTAACAAGGTATTACAATAAGTAAAACTGACATCAAGTGGAATTAAACACTGCATTCATAAATAAAAGTCATAACGAGCCCTTTGAAATTAAATTGTTGCTTGGTTATAGGAAAACCTCAGTAACTGGCAGAATGGATAATTGAAGAGCCTTTTATTAAACTGGAAGATGAAGCTTAAGGATTCTCCCCTGTGACCTTATAATTTTTAAAAAGTTATTTAAAAGGGAGATTGCACACCCATTTAACACATATAGAACAATCATAGAAATTGATCATGTGCTGAACCACAAGTCATACAAATCTTAATTGTTGTCCAAAATGGAGAAATAAAGCGATTAATAAAATATTGACAATGAAAAAATAACAGAAGAATAAAATTTTAAATACACTTTTTAATGATTCTTGGACTAAAAAAGACAGAAATCGCAAGGTATTTTAAAGTGAACAATAATGAAAGCATGATGGTGTTGATGATGATATGTATGTGTGTGTATTTGAAAAAAATATATTTAACTACAGTCACTGAAAATACTTGAGTTGTGTTTTCACCATGAGAAGCTAGAAATGGAAAATCAAAATCAACCTGAGAAAGGAATTAATGAACATGAAAACATAAATTGAGATCGAAAGTGAAGAACAGTAACAAAATGTAGCATTGGTTAACAACAGAGACACATGAACAAGGTTAAAAATGTCAAAAAATAAGACATGACTTTACAGCCCTAAAGAGATAAAATACTGAACATTTAATATCATTTTGAAACAATTTCCTCTAAAAATATTGATCACAATGAGAAAAAAAGAGAGAAAGAAATAGAAGCACTATACAAATAAATCTTCATAAAATAAATTGAAAAGTCATTCAAGGATCTGTACCTGAAAACAGCACCTGTTCCAGGAGTGTCTGCAGCCGACTCTGAATATTTGCAATTCATGTAAGCAGTGTCAGAGGGAAAAAAAGGAAAGGAAGTTGTCTTCAACTCATAGCTAAAATTGTGATTACAGAAGCTTAAAAGGCTACAGGTGAAATATTTGCATATCAAATTCTGCATGTATTAAAAGAAAAAGTCATCATGATCAACTAGAATTTATCTCAATAATGATGGATTTGTTCCAGAGTAGGAAATCCATTAACGTACTTTTTACATTAACAGATCAATATACAAAATTTATTTGACCATCTCAGTAAATACCAGAACATTAATTGCTGTAATATCACCCCATACATAAACAGTAAGAACCTATACCACAAACTTAGACTGATTTGTAACCTCAAACTTAGGAAGTCCTAAGCAAGACTTAGAATCCAGAAGTCGTTAAAAGATTCATTCATTGCACTACATTTAAAAATGAGCAGGGCTAAAAATATGGGCATGTGTCACACCTACAAAGTACATTAGGAGAAACTCTGGATGGGGAAGTCTGTGTGGAGAGCGGTGTATGGGAATTCTACATTGTTCGCTGAATTCTTCTGTAATCTTAAAATTGCTCTAAGAATTCTGGAGGTTTAGCTCAGTGTCAGAGGGCTTATCTAGCATGCTGAAAGCCCTGGGTTTGATCCTCAACACACACACACACATACACACACAAGTACACGTGCACGCATACATACAACTGATCCAAGAAATAAAATCTATTAATTTATGTGTAATGTGTGTCGTGTGTGTGTGGTAAACATGGGAACAAAAATCAATAAATGAGAAAAATGAAACACATTTGGTTCAAAAGGCTTAATACCTTAACATGTATGGAAATCAAACAAATGATTAAAGAACAAGACAAACTAATTGAAAAATTAATGAGAGATACAGATAAACAGTTCATAGCAAAAGAAATATTAATGACTTCTCAATAATAGCTATATACAATGAAAGAGATGCAAATTAAAATGCAGTATCAATTTTAGGCTAGCAAATTGGCAAATATAAAGTTTGATGACACAGGGGGTGGGAAAATAACCCTCTTATGTGTCACATTTAGGTAGTGAAACTGCTACCTGGGACATGAATTCTTTTAGGAAATTTGACAACAAGAGCTACAAAAATTGAAAATCCATATGCTCTCTAGCCAACATGAGTTTACATGTAGAAATGCTCATAGATAGATGCAAATCTTTGTCTATGATATTTATTCCAGATTGTTTACAGTAAGGAATGACTAGAAACTGCCTAAATGGCCATCCAAAGGTTACAAAAACTATAGCACATATAAGGCAACCACATTTTGTTAAAAAGTATATTTGAAAGTAACCAACATGGCAGGACATATTGATATGTGTAGTTGGTGCAGAAGTGTGAGAAATCAACAGTGGAATGGTATCTACCGTGGTGTTTGTTCAGTGTGTGTGTGTGTATGTGTGTGTGTCTGTGTGTCTGTGTGTCTAAGCAACAAACCAAGACAGATACATACCCTACTTTTAGATACATACCTTAGCTCGAGATGGATGATCATAACCATGTTATGAGTTAGTCCTGGGACTAAAAATGAGGACAGAGAGCTGGGGATGTGAGGAGAAATTTTTTTAATTGTCTTTATTTCATTTGGAAAATTTTTAAAATTTTATTTTAGAGAGAATAAAACCAAGCAAAGTCAAATAGAATAAAGACAATCAAAACAAAACAATGTCAGTGACACAGGATATCAAATTCAGGTAATAGGAAATCAACAATGGTTACCATAATGCCTCTTGTTGTCTTCAAAATAGCTGCAGATACCTTAAGGCATAGTGAAAATCAAACAAAACAGAACAGAATAGAACCAATAAAAACAAAACAATGAATGCAATTGAGCACTTTCCTTCAGAAGTTTTGGCATGTATACAAACTTAAAAAATATTTTAGGGCCAACAAACATAGGGAGCTAAGCCTATAAGGGAACATGCTTAACTAGATAAACAGATAAAAGTTACCCATCTGAAATCTGCAACAAAAGTCAGGTTTCTTTATGTTGTTTACACATTAAAAGCAGCTCTGTTACATTCAGAAATAAGATATTCACTATCTGTGCTAGTGTTCAAATTGTGCCTGGTCCTATTCAGTGCAATATAATAGGGAGGGCAGCATAAATGTTAGAAATGATACAAAATTCTCACTTTTGCAAATGGTTTAATGATTTGTACAAAAATTCACAAAAGAATCAAATGAACAAATATTAGAACCTTATTTTTATTAGAGTATTTATTAGAAAGTTAGCCAATGCAAGCAATACAAGAGCAAATGAAAGATTCATACACAGATATTAACAGCTTTCTTACACAATAGCCAATACAATCTAAAAGCGCAACTTAAAAATATAACACTCAAAACAACATAAACTTTAAAAATATACAAAAATAATATACAAAAATATCAGGTTTATATGAGGAAAATAGTAACACCTTACAAAAGTACATAAAATAAGAATATAGTAAATGGGGAGATATACCACAGTGTAAAGTAATTTTTCCCATAAATTAATATCTAAAATTGGGAAAAGTCCTACCAAATTGACAATGGCTTTTTCTTAACTTGGCAAGGTGATTTTAAAATTCATGTATAGGAAAAATATCAAAAACCAAACAGGAAATTTTGATATAGAATTAGGATGACACTGCTCAGTGAATGAATGAAACATGCATGCCACCGCATGGGAAAAAGACACTCAACTTCACTAGAAGTTAGAAAAATGCAAAATAAGAACTAGCAAGATAATTTGTTTTGTCTTTAAATATTCTTAAACATCCAAAAGATAATGTGTGTGTTGGGGAGTAAACTCCAGAAACTCACAAATACAGTTGGGAGGAGCTTAATGAGCCCACTCTTTCAAGGGCAATTTGGTTATGACTTCATCTGCTGACCTGTTCAGTCCAGCTCTAAGTGGTACTTTCAGGGTCCACCCCAGGGAACAGGCCAACATGCACTCAAAGAGGTTGGTGTAGCATGTTCATGTAGTACTGAGCCTGGTTCAAAAGTTATTTACAATTCAAATGCCCACTAATAATAAAATAACTTTTTAAAATACTATGCATCCATATTTGGTAAGAGAGTACAGCCATTTAAAAATAAATTCAGTCTATCATACTGATAAAAATACACTGTAAGAATTTCAAATTCCTGATTAAATCTCAGAAGAAGGTAATAGGATATTATATACCGTGAGCCATAGTTTGCATTTAAATTTTTACGTATTTGTGCAGTATGTGTTATGCTTGCAAATGCACAGAGTAAAAACAAGTGATTAACTTTTGAGGACAGAATAAGGATTAGACATGTGATATAATTAAGGGGACTTTTGCTTTCTCTACATTTGTTTGAAAATTCAAAGTGAAAATGTAGCCATATACAAAGTATGTAATTTTAAAAAACTCCCTTAAAGGTAAATGTGACTATCTTAAAAGTTGGTATATGTTGATAGTTTTCTGTGTATTTACTTTATAAAGATTGAATGTTTTTCAATCTTTTTCAACCTTATTAAAAATAGTGGAAGTATTTCAAAGATTAAATGGTAGTACTGGATCAAAAAATATACATATACTTTTAGAATGTCAGAGGAAATAGTAATATTACAAAACTCATTCAGAGTCTCCCAGGAAGTTTAACAGCCTGAGGAGAAACAGCCTTTTGTCAATATCAAACCTTCCTTTGGTTTCACACAGTTTTGCTCGGCTGTTTTGAAGGTGTCCCATACCTTGTTATAAGATTTTGGAAAACGTCTGAAGTTTGGGACTACCATGGCCTCCTTATAGACATAGGCTATTTGATTACTTGAAAAACCATCAAGACAAGATGGAATGAAGTCACATGCCCAAAGATTGAAATTTCTAGAAACATGCTGCCCTTTCTCTGGAGAGATCTTCTTACGCCCCAGGCCCTAGGATAGAATCACAAGATTAGTGGAAGAAATATACAAGGTCACATAGTATTGAGATTTTTTACTAAAACCAGCTGCCTGATGAATATGTGTTTACGTACACTCTGTGACAACCTTTCTGAGAGGTCTCTTTAACAACCTGTTGGAGACCATCAATCAACACAACATCCTGGTAGTCTCTTGTTACTGTCATCACACCTTCCTGTGCTACCAGGGGGACTGGACTTTTAAGAGACCTGGACGTCAAAACCAGAGAGAGCCTAGCTGGAAACAGCCTGTTAACAGGCCTCAACTCCCAGGGACTGGGTAGGTTTCCTGCATCCCAGTGGTTCCTCAGCACCCTCCCTGGATCCCTTCTGAGCACTTGGGTGGGACCCGGAGCTTTCTCTCTGAAGCTGGGAGGTTGCATTCTCTCCAGTGGGTTGCCCAGAGGGAAACAGGATCTTTGTCCCTGCCCACAGGCTTGCTTATTAATTCTTGGCATGTTGCATATGAATCTGAGAATTATAGTGTATTTAAAATTGTACATTTGACTTCATCATGTCTAGATGGAAACTGAGAAAGACACCTAGGATTGAAAGGGAATTGCCACTGAGTGATGCAGACGATGCATCAGTGAAGTGAAGCTGTCTGTACATGAGTGCCCTTAACAGTCAGGTTCACCCCTGAACACCACCAGCCTATTGAAATTAGGGTTGAGAAGTGTTCAAAAAATGACTACAGCTGGTCATCCATATCCTTGAGTTCTGCAACTATTCAGTGAACCAACCTCAGATTAAACTGTCAATGGAAAAATTTTTTTAATTGCATCTGTTCTAAGTATGTACAGACTTTTTTATTATTATTCTCTAAATGATGTAGTATAACTATTATTTACTTGAATTTGCATTGTATGAGATAATATAAAAGTCACCTAGAGATGACTTACAGCATATACCAATGACAACGAATCTTTTAGAGCTTTCAATGATACAAACAGCCAGCTGTGGCACACGTGCCTTAGGTTCACTACCCCTGGTATACAGGATGGTGTACATGGGATATACACAAATACTGTATTGCTTCTAGAAGAGACTTGAACATGTGCTGGATTTTAAGTCTTGCATCTTTTCCCTGTGGATACTGATGGGGGGACTGCAGTATCTATGAACATGTGGGGAGCATGAAGGGAAACCCACAGGGGCAGTGCAGTGCAGTGGATCTGATTTAGTCTATACAGATCAGCTTGAGGACCAGAGAGGGGAGAAAAACAGGACAGCCAGCTTTGGAGGTACAAACAGAAGATGCTGGACACACAGTCCAAACACCCTTTTAAAAGTTTATCAAAGATATTCCAGCAAAATGAAAAAGAAATGAAAAGAAGGGCAAAGAGAACGAGGGGACAATTGCAAGGAAAGAAGTAGCAAGTAAAATGTGTAAGTCTAAGTACTTTCTAAACATGTGACTATGAAATATATTGGAACTTTAAGAATTCACAGAAGAAAGGAGGAGAGGGAAGAAAGGAAAGGGAGAGGAAGAGGGAGAAGGGGAGAGAAAGTATCTTTATTTGCAGGATTTTAACCTATCTGAGGAAACCAGGGTCACTGCTCTGAGCTCTGGGTCAAAACCCTAGGGTTGGCCCCTCCAGGAGCTGGAAGAGCACAGCAGGGCCACCAACACGACAGTCCTGGGAAGGGAAGTGCCGAGGTAAAGCACCGTGAAAGGCTTGTCTAATCCTTGAGGAAAAACTGAAGTTATAAATTTTTATACTCAAAGAGTAATGTGATAGCTGTAATGGTTTATATCTAGATGTCTCCCAAGAGCCTCGCGTACTCAGTGGTGGGGCTTTTGGAAGATGTTTGGATCATGGGCATTATGGCTGATTCGCTGTCTGGTCAGAAGAGCGGGTCACAGGAGGAATGACCTGGAAGCGTGAATCTCCCTCCCTGCCCCTCTCCTCTCTCTGTGCTGCCTGACTACCCTGACAAGAGCAACCTCCCCCAACAGTACCCTCCACCATAAAAACGTCAGCCAAAATAAGCCTCTCCTGTTAGGTTGTGGGTGTCGGGTATTGCGTCGCAGTGATGGAAAAGTTGTTAATATACTCCTACAACATTTATACTTCAGGGTAAACACTAGGAGGATACCAGAATAAGTCAGAGGGAGCTAATGAATTCAACCAATCTAGCAAAGTCAGGAGAGGGAAACAAACAAACATATATGATAAGAAACATACAAAGATAGCAGAAATAAAATATACGCATACATGATAAATAAGAAACATGCAAAGATAGCTGAAATAAAACCAAAAACATAAATAATGTACATGGGGTAAATTCTTATACAAAGAAACAGTGACTCTTAGATTTTTTAAAAACCATGCAGTGTTTCTATTTATTATAGAAGACAAACCCAAACCAGAATGACTAAAAATCGTGAAGGTAAAGGAACAGGCCAAAATATAAAGAACAAATGTTAACACAAAAGAAATTACAGTGGCAGTGCTAACAGAGTAGAATCCATGGGTTAAAGCATTAAACATGGAATGAGGAGGATGTGTTCAGTTGGGCGAGGCAGTGCACACCTGTAATCCCAGCATTCCAAGAAGCTGAAGCAGAAGGATTGGAAGTTCAAGCCAGTCTGGGAAACTTAGTGACTTACTGAGAACTTGTCTCAATATTAAACAAAAAAAAATTTAAATGAGGGGCATTTCATATTGGTAAATAGCAAAATCAACCAAAAAAATAAAACAGTGGTGAAATTTTATCTAGAAAGATATGATATTAGATTATACAAGGTAAAAAATAAAAAAGTTTAAAAATTCAAGACTGATCTTATAGCCAGAAATTCACAGGCTGAGACAAAAAATAAGAGAAAAATATGAAGGACTTAAGTATTAACAATTAACAGTCCTGAATTAACAAAGATCTTTGTAACTAAATGGGGGAATATATATTCTCTTTTTCCATTTGCACTGGGGATTGAACTCAGGGTTGTTCTTCCACTGAGTTGTGTCCCCAGATCATTTTATCATTTTGTTTTGAGACAGAGACTTACTAAATTGCCTACACTGTCCTTCAAGTGGCGATCTTCCTTCCTCAGCTTCCTAAGTAACTGAAAGTACAGGTGTGCATCACCACACCCAGATGGGAATATATGTTCTTCTTAAACACCAATGAAACATTTTTAAATTAATCACATACAAAGATTAACTCTATAATCAAAAAGTCTAAATCATAGGTTATGATCTATAAAACTTACCGTGACCCATACAACTAGACATTGGCAAAAAATAGATGCCCTAAAAAAGTTCTAACCATGTAGAAAGTTCAAAGCAGTCCTCTAAATTTTTTCAGTTGAAAAGGAAATTAAAAACAATATCATAGACTACTTAGAAGCAAATAATTATGAGACCTTAATTAGAAAAACCTTTGAAATGTAGCCAAAGCAATAATCTGAAAAAAATTAAGTCTCAATAAATTTATTAACAAAATTGTTAGTATTTGAATTAAACATTCAACTGAAAAAGATTTAAATGAACAGAAAAAAATAAGTGTTTAAGAAATATTATACTATAAATTTGAAATGAATTAGATAAATTTTAGGCAACCACATCAGCAAAATCTACATAAAAGTAGATATGACATTTGAATAGATTAATAACCAAGGGAGAAATGGAAAAGTTAATAAAAAATTAACTCATAAAAATGTATTGAATTGGGTGTGGTGGTGCATGCCTGCAATCCCAACACTTGGGAATTTGAAGTGGGAATATATATATATGTATGCTTTTGTGTGTGAATTGCAAGAATTCTCAACTCTTTCTTGCCAAACCATTATTACCAATGAATCATCAAGTGAGATTGTGAGGAAGGAAAGTAAAGGTGCAAATTTTATTTTTGATTTTATATAATTCTATATTGTTTTTTTAAAGGTACATGTACTACTTTGGGAATTTAGAAAATAGTATTGGACTTTCTCTTTAGAGAGGAAAGGAGAGGGGATATTCTGATTCTGTATTCCAATCTCTACCAGGGGAAAACCAGATGATGGTTATTATTATTACTATTACTGGTTAAATGAGTTAAATCTAGTTAGGACATTGTAACCTACCACAAAGCATAATATTGAGAAAGTTGTTTAACCGTTCTCAGTGTCATCATTAAATTGGGAATGACAGGCAGCCCGTAGGATTGCTCAGGGGGTTAAATGAGATGACATGGTAGGTGTCCAATAATTCATGGGTATTATCAGTATCATCATCATCGTCTGACCTCTGGGTTTGGTAAGGAGGCTCAGAGTTCAGCTTTTCCTTAAGGTGTGTGAACTTGCTATGTTCAGTGTGACAGCTCACTTGCCATGACAGCACCTAAGCACCTGAGCAAAACATAGACTGGATTTTAAAGATTCAGTTTGGAAAAAGGAATGTAAAATATTATATCAATAATGTTTATATTGATTACATATTGATGTGATAATTTGGGGAAAATATTAAGTAAAATATACAGATTACTCCTTGCCTTACTTCCCAATAAACCCATCACAAGTTGAAAAATCCTGAGTCAGAAATACATCAGTATACCTAACTTTCTGAGCATCTCAGCTTAGCAGCACAATACACTGTAGAGTGCTGGGTGTTTCCTCCAATGACCATGTGACTGGCCAGGAGTTGGGGCTTCCTCCCCTGCCCTCATTCACAAAAGAGAATGGTACTACATGTCTTGTACCACACATTGATAGTTCAGGAAAAAGAGAAAAATTCAAAACTTGAAGTACTATTTCTACTGAATACTTATCACTTTTATACTTTCATAAACTCAAAAAGCTGTAAATCAAACCATTATAAGTAGAAGACCATCTGTGTTATTAATTTCACCTGTTTCTTTTTATCTAATGTAGCTACTAGAAAGCTTAAAATTATATATACAACTCGTATTTCTCTTGTATAGTGCTATGCTTTTGACCTCTAACAAGTGCTCTTAGATATTACATCCCCCAGTGACAGGGAACTCACCACCTCTAGAGGAAAGGCAGCTGCAGTGATTAGTAAGTCCTTCCTTATATTATGCATGCTCCCCCTCCTTCTGGCCCCTCCTTGGGGGTCCTATGGGAAGGACTTTGAGAAGCATGTTAATAGAGACAGAAGATTGGTGCAGACTTGAAAGCTGCATCCATCTTTGACTGATTCAAGAGTGGTTTCTGTTGTTCTCTTGTAACCTGCTATGAATCTTGTTTTTAAGTTTTCATTTTATTTTGATGATGACTTTTCAGTTTTGAGGTTCTCAACAGGCCTTCGAAAATCAAGAGCCCAGCCTGGCGGGGCAAGATGGTGGAACGGTAAACAGCAGGGTAAGCGGCCTCCCTAAAAGATACTGTCCTGATGCTGGAATATAGCAACATGGGGAAGACAAGAAGGAGGGAGGTGGGTCCTCTGGACCCAGGAAGAATCTAAAGTGAGAATTGAAGCCCACAGAAAGAGCAAAAAGAAACACCCAAACGAAGCAGGCAGTGGCTGGCGGCACCTCTGCCTAGAGCCGGACCCACTCTGTGAAAGGAGTTGCTGGAACCTGGGGACATACGATCAAAGTGCAGTGGCTGTGGCAGCAGCGGCAACCCTGGAGGCCTCTGCCCAGAGAGGTAGCTTTGGAGGAGAATGGCAGTGGATGGGGGAGCAGACCTGGAGGACTAAACTGGCTGACGGTGAGTGCAGCAAATACCAACCCTCCGTGAGGGAAAGCGAGGGACTGGCAGCCATTTTGGAGCTGGAGCCGCTCCTAATTGGGCATAGTTCTGCGGAAGTTGCTCTGACCAAGCCCGGGAGGGTCCCAGTGGGTGACCAGCTCAGTCTGGAGACCATGGCTCCACGTGCGCCCTAGGGGTGATAGTGAAAGATTTGCGAACAACCAGGCAGTGGCTCCACCTCAGCACACTGCCAGACTTCCAGGAACCAGAGGTGGGCTGAGGAAAGGCAGCGGACAGTGCTGTAACAGCGCACCCAGTGGTAATCATCAGATATCCACAATCAGCACTGGCTAGAAGAACCAGTCTCACTCCAGAGAAATAGCAACCAATGCAAGGAGTGCCTGGGTCCCCAGTACCCATCTGCCCAGAAGAACCCAGGAATATGTCAAGGCAAAGCAGCAAAAGGCAGTCTCTGGCCTCCAATCCAAGTAGAACAAATCCAGGAGAAGCAAACACAGAAGAGGTCAGGAGTCCCACAGCAAAAGTCTCTGAGGTGATGACAACTGAAGTAAAGAAGCAACTTCAAGAGGCTATAAAAGAAATTAGAACAGAAATACTAACTCAACTAAAAGAAGAAATGAAAAACATAATAAAAGAATTGCTAGGCATCTCTAAAGGAGACATAGATGAAAAAATGGAGTATAGGAAAACGAGGGAAACCTGGAATGAACAATACAAAAAAGATTTAGAATGCATGAAACAGATTCAAAGAGATTACCAGGAAATCAAAAACTCCAATGAAAGTTGGCAAAACCACCTAAGGAAACTAAAGATAGACTTTCAAACTTTGAAGACAGGTTTGCAGCTTGTGATCATGAAAGGAAAGATCTCCTAAAAATAACAAGAAACTGGGAAGTAACAATACAACAGCTACAAGACAACCCAAAGAAACATAACTTAAGAATAAAAGGTGTGAGTGAAAAAGCAGGGTTCAATACAAATCAAATTAAAAGTCTATTTACAGAAATAATTTCAGAAAACTTTCCAAGCATGGGAACAGGAAGTAACTTTCAGATAAGTGAAGCATACAGAACTCCAACCAAACATAACCAAAATAAATCTACACCCAGACATATAATAATCAAGATCCCAGAAATTCAACACAAGAACAGAATATTAAAAGCTATTAGAGAAAAAAAACCAGATCACCTACAAAGGAAAACCCATCAGAATCACGACAGACCTCTCAACCCAAACCATCAGGTCAAGAAGAGCTTGGAGTGAAGTATTTCAAGCCCTGAAAGAAAACAACTTCCAACCCAGATTGATGTACCCTGCAAAACTATCTTTCAAAATCAACAGAGAAACAAGATAATTCTACAACAACAAACAACTAAAGGATTTTATGACAACCAAGCCAAACCTACAAAGAATACTGAAGGACATTTTAGAGAGAGATAAAAAAAGTCCACAGCTCCAGAAACAGTGGCAGAAGGATATCACCGAGTGGGTCAGACAATTGAATAATCCATCATTGGGATTTGAGTCCAGTATTGTTTTCAATGAGCTGTTTAGTTTGATCTTATTCTATCTCGGCCTGCCTAATTTTATTATATATGATGACATAGACAGCTATTTCAAAGAGAACAAAATATATTAGGGTAGCCTTTATTGATATTTGATCACCTTGTTTTGAAACCCTGTATTCCTTCCTTGTTCTGTTTTGAGTGATTTTAACCTATTTTGGTTTGTTTGTATTATAACAGATGATACAGGCAACTGCTTAGAAGATAATATGAGGCATTATAGAAATCAACGTTGTATTACTACATATTGCTTTCATTGTTTTATTTGTTATTGGTTTTATTCTGTACTAGTTTATTCAATTATATTAGGCCTGATGGTATGGGCAGTTATTTTGAAGATAACAAGAGGTATTGCAAGGGGAAAGGAGTAAAGAAGAAAGGGAAAAGGAAAAAGACATAGATTTATATGAGGGTATACATAAGATGGTTAAAATGACTATCCTACTAAATGCATTAACTGTTGAGAGAGAACAGTTGATATTCATATGATTAGACCAATTTTACATGTATATATCTGTCAATCTGAGCAACCCCTTTCAGGGGTAATGATATATAATCTTACAACCACTGTCAAATTCCAATCATCTCATTTTGTAAACCTATAATGTTACAGTATTGGATTTGTTGTTCTTCTTTGTTAGTCCCTTTAGCTTTTTGTTTCTCTTTTCTGTGACCATTGTTTTATTTTTTATTGGCTTTATTCTGAACTATTTTGTTTGATTATATTAGGCCTGATGATATGGGCAGTTAGTTTAGAAACAATAAGAGGTGTTCTAGGGAAAGGAGGAAAGATGGAAGGGAAAAGGAAAAAGACAGAAATTTATAAATAGGTATACATAGGATAGTTAAAATGATTATATTACTAAAAGCATTAGCTATTGAAAAAGAACAGTTAATACTCACATGATTAGATCAATTTTACATGTCTATATTTGTTAATCTGAACAACCCCTTTGAAGGTAACGATATGCAATATTACAACTACTGTCAAATTCCAATCATCTCATTTTGTAAACCTATAATGTTATTGTATCTGATTTGTTGTTGTTTGTCTCTTTTGCTTTTTGTTTCTCTTTTCTGTGTCTATTTTCTCTTAAATTAAAAAAAACCAAGAGTCCTGGTGCTGTTCCCCATTTTCTGAGTAATTCTGAGAAAAATTACTCACGGAGTCAAGGTAGCATCCAGAGTTCTCTAAACTGTGGCGATTGTCATGCATGGAGAAGGGAAAGTTGTTACTTACTGCTTGCTAGAGAAGAGTGAGAAAGAGATGAGAAGACACATATTAGAACTTCAGCAACCCACAGAGAAGATGGTGGGGTAAAGCGACCTCTCATTAAGACAGTTATGCACAGGACATGGTCATGGGGTGTGTGTATGTCAGCTAAGGGCTTTGAAACTTAACCTAATTGACAACTGTTGTGGTGTAAATCCTAACTGGCCCCACAAACCTCCTGTGTTTGGAAGGGAATAGATTTATGGGGGCTTATAGCTGACGACACTGGGACGTGGGGTCTAGTTAGAAGAGGTGGATCACTAGCTGTGTGACCTGGGAGGGTTTATCTCCCTTCCTGGCTCCTGCCTTCACTCTCTCTGCTTCCTGCCCACCATGCTGTGAGCAGCTTTCCTCCACTACGCCCATCTGCTGTGCCACCCTGCCTAGCAGCCAGCTGTATATGTATTGAAACCTCTGTGAATTTTGAGTGGGAATAAACCTCTCCTCCCTTTAAATTTTGGGTGTCAGTTATTTTGTCCCAGAAACAAAGGGAGTAACTAAGATACCAACTTTCTGAAAATCGAAAAAAATCCTCTTTCAGAATACCTTCTCTGTAGGACAGAATGGAAAAGTGTACAGGCTCTCAGAAGCCAAAAAGGGCTGTTGAGACCATGGGACCAACTTCTTTGCCTGAGTAGTAAAGACCCAGGAGACCAGAGCCCTGGACCACATCACAGGGTGGGTCTGGCCACGGTGCACATCTGCTCCTTTGTCATTCCACTGCATTGCCCCTGAAGTTCACCATGAGCTGTGTGGGGAGGCAGAATGTGGATGCCAGTGACCTGAGAGTGTGACCCAAGGTTCCTGTAAAGGAGCCCCCCTTATTGTCTGGAACCAGACAGGGCTTCTACAGAATGTCTGAGCTTGTCGCAGGGACCTACGAATGAGATACATGCCACCAGGGCTGCTAAATGAGATCTTCCTTAAAAGGAAGAACGGTCTGATTCTAGAACTGATGCCACAGTCCTCACGCCCTGGGACAGCCGTGGAGTTTGCAGCTGGGGCCAGGGCCCTGGACTCACCTTCTCCCGGACTTTGTATATTGGTGGTAGCTTCTCCTCTGTTTGCTGAATCAACTTAGGACAATAAGGTTCTTTTAACACAGAACTCATGAAGGATTCTGGTGTCTTTTGTGTAAGTCCAATATGAGGGAACTGGAGAAACAGCACATGTCTTGATTAAAACCAGAAGGTTTGAATCTATAAGCCAAGTATCAGGGCTTCCTCTATAAAGGGATTAAAATACAATTTTTGTGCTTCTGGCATGCATTGGAAATGGTGTAATTTTTGCAATTTTCAAGTATTCTTTCCAAGATAAAAACATTGTAATGGCCCAGAGCCATCACTGTGGCTGTTTTAAGTTGCAGGGGCCACCTCTGCTGCGCAACAGCCTGGAAATGTGTCCATAACCCAGGGAGGAGGGCCTGGCCCTCAGAGAGTGTGGGATATACGCATAGTGGGAGAAGACAGAAATGTATTATCTGAGGTCTGCCTCTGGTCAGGGAGCTCCAGCCGTGTCAGGGCTGGACCAATCTCTAGCAACATTAGTATGAGATGGGCCCTAAGATTTGGGAAAAGTGGGGTCAAGGGCTCATTTACTGTCCACTGGGAAGGTAGGGTGGTTAAGTTGGAGAGGTCTGAGAGGAAAAAAAAGAAAGGGTAGGAAAGAATGAAGCAGGAACAATGAAGACAAAGCAGATTTGGGGTGTTCTTGGAAACTCCCTATGAAAGGAAAGAAGAAAAATGGGTGAATAGAGGGAAGTGGTCCCCGTAAGGCACTCCACTGATCCTTCGAGGAGTTCAGGGTGGAGGGTGGGCCCCCCAGGGTTGTTCTGATTTGGTGTGAGGGCGTCTAGCCTTGTGTGCCAGACCAGCATTTGGATGGACTCTTTGGCTGCCCTTAGAAGAGGACATAACCCTGGGGAGACTGCTCTCTTCAGTCACGAGGCCCCTAGGGTGGACAGTGAGGTCCAAGCTCCCTGCTGCAGGGGCAGTGAGGCCTTCCTTCCTGAACGTGGTTGTACCTGGCACTCAATGGCCACAGTAGCTCACCCTAGTTTTATTTGAATGCACCTCTGAAACACCAGCCTAGAAAAGTGAGTTTTAGAGTAGCATCTCTAGAAGAAAATAAGTGGAAACTAAAGCCAATAAAAGAGAAGACTGATTTTTGGTAAAGATTTTTACAAAGAAAGAAGAAAGTTCCATATGATGGTTGGAACCCAGGCTGTAGATTCAGAGGTCCTGAATCCAAGCTCAGCTGTCTCCTGCTAACTGAGCTTTATGCAAGAGACTCAACCGTTCCAAGCCTCAGCTATCTAACCCATAAAATGGGAATGATCATATCCACTTGACAGAATAGACATTTTTATTAAAAGAAAAAGTTCTCAATAATTATTGGCAGGTTCTCTTTGCTTTGCTTAGAGTCTTCTCTTCCTTGTCTCCAAGCCTTCTGCATCACTCTAGATTAGTCTTCTTTCCTTCTCTTTTAGATTGTAATGACACTAGTCAACTCTATGATTTTCTATCCATTCTTCCTCAAGCCACAATGCAAGTGCACATTCAAATGGCTTTTCATGAATGTCTGCACAAGAATGTATTCAGCAGGTATAGAAAGGCTAGGAGATTATGTTATAAATATTCTATATGTAGGGGTTTCACTGCAGCTGTGAGATGCAATGAGCTACAAGACACATGACAATGGTTAGATCTTAAAAACGCATCACAGAGTAAAGAAAGAAGCAGAATGAGATGTATAACCCAGTATCATTTATGTGAATAAATATCCTATTGACACAAAACAGTACATAATTTACAAGGACGCATTTAAGTCAAAGAATTCCTATTAAACACAATCGAATGGCCGCCCAGGGTGAAGAGAAGAGAGATGGGAATTAAGAACAAAGAAACCACTACAAAAACTCTTATGCCTTCATGTGCACAGACTCTCTGGAGAACACAGGGAAACGAGGGGCGCCAGAGAAGGAAGAACTTTCTTTCCATGACAACTTTGTTCCATTTAAGTGTTTCTTAACTAAGTGTGTATATTCCATTGTTTCTTCCACAACAGAAATAAATGCATTTGTTTCTGATGAGAGTTGTAATACTGGTTCAAAAAAAAAACTCAAATAATAAAGAAAAACCTAAGAAAGGAAGTAAAATGGTCCTGAAATCCTACCATTCTTTCCCTTTAACTTGGAGACCATCCTTTCATACATCCCTATACAAATGGCCTTTCATACATATGGGAAATTGTGCATGTCTGATATCATATCATTGATAATATGATACATTATCATCATCCTAACAGCATATCATATTGTCAGTGTGATTTCTAAAAATTATGAGTACCTTTGTATTTATCAGCAATTTTTGGTTGTCTTTTCTGTCTCCTTCTTGTCACCCTTACCTATGCACCCTAGATAACAATACAAACAACTGAGTCCTCATCTGATCATATAAAAACCCATATATATGCGAGGAGTCCTGTATTGGTCTGTAAAAATTGGATTGTATTACCTGTGCACCTTGCTTTCTGTCTTACTTTTCTCTAGGTGCTGAGACAAAACACCTGATGCCCAAAATCAGGGAAGGAAAGGTTTATTTCTTAAAGTTCTTGGAGGTTTCAGTCCATATGCAGCTGGTTGCAAGGCAGGGTGGTGTGGCAGGGGCAGCCATTCTTGGTGGCTGCAAAACAGCTAGCCGCAAACTAGTGAGAGAGAGACACACCTTCTTCCTGCCTTTACACTGTATCTTGGCTCCACCCCTGGGCGGGTGAAACACTCACATCACCAATCGCAGTGCCAGACAACAAACCAATCAGGAACACTAGACTCAGCTGTGTCCATGCCATGATTACATGAGACTTGGTGGGGCCATAGGAATATAACTATAACACTTTCCTAGCTTAGCAAATTTTCAGTCTCTCTCTCTCTACATTATATATATATATATATATATATATATATATATATATATATTTCTAATTCATCATGTACTGTATTTTAAATGCCTTTAAATAATTACCTTTAGAGGTAAATATAAATAACACAAAGCAGCTCCAGGCTATCATCTTCTCTTTCCTCTAGTTCAACAGAATCACACTGCTTCTGGAAAACTGTGGAAAGTCGGATCCGTGCGGGAGGATGTTTTGACATAAGAAATGATTGCTCTCACCACTTAAATGACAACCGACATGAGTTCATTTGTATTCTGCAAGTCTATGGATTAAACCACTGTAAAAAAAAAATGGCCCTAGCATTTTAACTTCACTCTTTTAAAATATATATTTAATGGCTATAACATGATAGCTGTGAAATAAACCCTTCTGTTAGATATTGTAACCATGAAATATAGCTTTTTAACTAGTTGGCGGAAGAATTTTTGCTGCATTCAATCACTCAATGACTGAAATATTAAACAGGGGAGTGAAAGTATGTGGAAAAAGTCTTCCCTCTCCGGCAACAGTCAGATTACAACCAGCAAGGTCAACTGCAAAATGACTGTGACCTCTAATGTGGCAATTACTGTCCTCCCAAATGGGCTGCTACTGACTCAAAGCCAACAATTTCTTTAATTTTCCCAACTCATCTACAAGTGACTTTGGGAAACTTCATATCAGCACTATTCTTTTTATGCTCCTAGGTGCTGACAGCAGAAAGGATTCCTGCCAAAGCCTCAAGTTGAACTTTGGGGATCAGTGCCCTTCCATCTAAAACCTGGGAACCAGAGGGCATTCCTGGCTCTCAGTTGGAGATTGAAATGAAATTTATGTCTCTAAAATATGAATTTCTCTCTCTCTCTCTCTTTCTCTCTCCTCTCTCTCTATCTCTCTCTCCTTCTCCCTCTCCCTCTCTCTCTTTCCTTCTCTCTCTCCCTATCTCTCTCTCTCTCTCTCCCTGCTATTGTTTTCTTCATGCTGGCAATCACACCCAGGACCTTGAGCATGGTATGCAAGTACTTTGTCATATTCTCAGCCCTTTCTTTCTGTCTTATAACAGAACCTGACTTTCTTTGAAATGGCAATGCAATTGGTTAAAAAAAAATACATCCTTGGACTCCCTTGCAGCTAAGTGGTTGGTGAACAAATGAGTTAGAAACACTGGTCTACCAGGGCAAGACAGTTGGGAAAGCTATCATTTTTCTCATAAAGAAGGGAGGCAGCCTGAGCAGACAGCTGTCCTCTCTCTTTTTGTCTAGTACACCTCACTTTATTTTCCACCTGGCTTGTGACTTACTGCCTAGAGATTAAATAGCCCTATACCAAGGATGGCAGAGCAGAAGGCCAAAAAGAACCTTGGTGTTAGAAGCCTTCCTGGTACAATTTTCCCAGCCCTGCACTACTGGCCTTTGGATTTTAAAAATATAATCCTCTATCTGGTTAAGATAGACTACTTTTTATAATATTTAATCACAACACATTTCTGACTGATATGTAGGTGATAGAAAAAGGAGAAGCTACTTAGTGTCAAGAAACATGCTTTTCTCTTCATGGGCAATTAGTGTCAGGTAGTTAACATTATGTCTCATTTTATTTTGGCTGCCAGGGGACTCAAAGTTATTTTTTTCCCATTTTCAGCCTTCTACTTTAACATATATTAAACCTGGTTGTGACTTATTTATGACTTATTATTCTATTCATAATCTACTATTTTATTGTGTGTATTTTCCATATATTGCTTCCAGTATTGGTGGAATTAAGTAGGGTGTACAGTTTTTGTATGTACACATATATAGAAGGCGTACATATGTTATATGTTAGCAAGTGTTGAGTTGTTACTAGGTTCTAATGCATTGTACTAAGCACTTTATTTTTTGCAGTGCTGGGAATTAAACTCATGACCTTACATATGCCAGGCAAGTGCTCTACCATTGAACTACATCCATAGCCCTAAACTCTAAACTGAGCACTTCTGAATGAATTATTTCATGTTCATGTATCTCCACAATAACCCTCTAATCTTGGTAATCTTGGTTCTCTCTCTCTTTCTCTCTCTCTCTCTTTCCCTGGAAATTGAATTCAGCTTTCATACTGAGCTACATCCCCAGACCTTTTTACTTTATTTTAAGACAAGGTCTTGCTAAATCACGAAGTTGCCCAAGTTGGGCTTGAATTTGCAATCCTACTGCTTCGGCTTTGCAGTGTGCTGATGTTACAGGCATGTGCTACCATGCTTGATTGTCACTTTACAGGTAAAGATTAGAGATCAGACTAAACTTCTTAGCTTTAGTCCAAGATTATATCCAAGTGGCCTCAATCAGTTTTTTTAAGCCTTCAGACCCAAATTCATCAGTCTTTCCATTTTTCAATTTTCTGCCCTGAAAGAGGTTAATATTGAGTTTTTCTCAGATTCTGCCTTTCATTAGTGTAAGGAAGATGCAGGCGACAGTCTGCTCTTGGTATTTCCCCTTGATGGTTCTTTTGTGGACAAACTTGTAGAAATTAGAAGCAGAAGATAGTTGTCAGTGCACTGAAACATACATATTGAAGAACAGACAAGAGAAGTGTGTGGGCCTCTAAGGTTAAGAACTCACACTTATTTTTTTAAAGAATCAAGATACACCATTCCGAACTGTGTAAGAGATACTACTCAAGAGAGTGTCTTGCTAGGAGGAAGGGTCACTTGAGCCCAGGAGTTTGGAGCCAGCCTCAGCAACATTGTGTGACCCATCTCTTAGTTTAAAGCAGGGTAGAGTCTGAGGAAGTGAGGGAAGCTGGAGAGGAAAGTTTCCCAGTGACTGAGACGGGTGAATGATGCTTCCCTGGACTCTGCCCATTTCGTAGTCTGGTGAGGCCAAGAGAATCAGATTACCAGCCAACGAATTCATTTAGAGTTTCTACTATAATATTAATTCCTGCAACAAATATTTATTGACTGTGTCTAAGTGCCAAACCCTATTCTAGGCCTTGGGGAAACACCAGTGAATAAAAAAGACAAAGGTCCCAGCCCTCCTGGGAGCTTATATTCCAGGAAAAGGAGAGAAATAATGTACCTAACAGAGTAAAATGTACAGTGTGTTAGTAGATAGATGTTATGGAAACAAAAAGTAGAACAGATAATAGATACTGTGTAATGAACATCTACAAATGTCCAGTGTGCTGAGCATTTTAATGCATTATTCCATCCAATTCTTCCCAAAATGCTAAGATTTGCACTTCACAGATGAAGGAACTGAGTTCAAGGGAAGAAACTTGTCAAAGGCTATGCTGCCATGAGCAGAAGGGGATCTGAACTCAATTCTGTGCCTTTGACCACAACCACCCAACAAGAGGAAGCCTCAAGAAGCACCATCTTTCTTACCCAACTTCCATCCTTGTCTAAAGAGGGTTTGAAGCGTCTCCCTTTGGCCATTCTCTCCAGGAAACTGAAGGCAGCTGAGGTTGGTTCCCTCACTTTCCCAGGGCCTTGAAAGCTCTACACATCCACTCCTCCTCCTGGTCCCTGGTCTATGTTTCTCAGCGTCTGCTAGGAGACGATGTTGCCACAGACAGAAGCCCGCATCACAATGGGTGGCAGAGCCTTCTAAGGCCCCTGAGAGTTCCTGCAACTGACTCCTTCCAGGTAAAGCTTCCTAAATAGACAGATAGCCACTAGGTCCTGACTGAGGAGGCCCTAGAAATGAATCAGATAGGTGAGAACAAGATAATTGTGAGGTACTGACAAATATTTTGCACCCTCTCGATCCTGGAACTAATAATATTTGAGTTAATGTGTCCATGGTAACTTTCTGTCTTAACTTCTTAGTTATTAGAGAAGTAAATTGGGTCCTGGGCTGGGGTGACCCTGTCTACATCGTGGGTGCTGCCATGCCAGGACCCAAGCCAATTACTACCTCCTTTCATAGCTATCTATGTGCTCCGGTTCAGATCCAGCCTTGGGACACTCTGACTGTCACTCTACCTGCCTGGCAGAGCATGAAGACTATAAAGAAGGAACATCCATGAGTAATTCTTATAAGCCAGATGTTCAACTAAATGAAACACTTTCCTGTGTTTTTATTTTATGTGTTTACTGTGAAAACCTTCAATATTGACAAATGAGGGAATAAGGTCACATGGCCAATAGATGGAACACTAGAAGACCGAACCAAGGTCATTGGACAGTTCCAGAGCTCATGAGCCTTTCCAAGGGCCACCTGGCCACCCTGAGGCTGTACAGGCTGTTCCTGAAACATGGCCAGTCTTCCCGGGCCTGGACACACACGTCCTGCCTCACTTCTGCTCAGTGACGTGATTTCTGCTTTTCCTTTTCCTTTGCTAAATGCTATCTGGAGAATTCGCATGGCTGTCTCATGTGAAGATAAGAGTGAACATCCACAAAAGACTGTCCAACTCTCTGCTTTGCTAAGAAATTCTGTCCTCAACTCCTGGCTCCCCAAATCATTTTCCAAGGTTCTAGCAAGAGTTACCATGGTAGCAATATGGGACATCATCCTCTGTCAGCACT
>RJWM01010200.1:0-38131 GCA_004363535.1 Dasyprocta punctata
AGATGATATAGGCAACTGCCTTGAAGCTAACATGAGGCATCATAGAAATCAACGTTACATTACTATGTATTGCCCCCATTATCTTATCTGTTATTGGTTTTATTCAGTACTATCTCATTTGTCTATATTTGGCCAATTGGTAAGGGCATTTAGTTTGAAGACAATAAGAGGTATTACAAGGGGAACCGAGGAAGGAAGGTATGGAAAAAAACCGCTAAGCTTCTAGGATGTTACCTAAATTTCCTTTACACTCTTCTTACAGCAGACTTTTGATGCTCCAGAGTTTTCTCCAGCCACACCTTCTTTGTAATCTTTCACATTCAGTTCTGTACTTCACTCTTTGTATGCTAATGATGCCTAAATCACTACCTCTGGCCATACCTCTCTACTGAACTGAAGAACTACTTTTTCAAGAGCCAAACTGACAGCTCCACTCAAATGTTAAGAATATGAAACTGAATTTAGCCAAAACTTACCTGTCTACCCATTTCAAAAAATTTCACCAACAACCACCTAAGCTCAGTCCCCAAATTCAGAAGTTAATTTCATTTCCACTGTTTCTCTTATATATCACAAGTAATATATCATCAGCACTACACTCTGACTTCATCTTCATTTTCAATGCTTCAACCACATGACTCGTCTCTTCAAAAGCTTAAGCCACTTTCTTTCCAGATCTTAGCTCAAATACCTTGCTGTCACATCATCATTCTGCATCCCATGACCCTGTTATAAGGATTTACTCTGTATTCTTCTTCACTGGGAAGTAATCTCCACAAGGCAGACACTTACTCTTGTCTTAGTCATTGCTCTGCTTTTAGCATCAGCCACACAACATGCATAGTACCACACTGCTGTGTTACTCTGAGTTCACTGGATGGTCCAGTGTGGCTTCCTGATTGCATGAGCCTTTGGCTTATTGTAAGATTACTTAAATGAAAACCATTTTTGTATTTTAAAAAGCCCTCATATTTTCAAAAGCTTGAAGTGTGGCTATACATCAAAGTTTTTATATTTTTCTGCTCTATTACCCCTCTTCCTCCACAAAAGAGTTGTTTGGAGAACATTTAATATTGGGTTTTTTTAAAACAGGAAAACAAAACTGTATTATAGAAATTTAAACTGCTGGAAACAAGTTTGGTTGAATTCCAGTTTTTAGGTTGTTGCTCTTTTTTTCCTAAACATATTACTACTATACTTAGCCATGTACTTTCCGCAAAAAATAATTTTGCATAAGAATTATATTAGAGGATAAAGAGACAGATGGTACAGGAGTATCTTGACTTAAGCAACCTTAACATATGATTCAGTTGACATCTATCTAGTAGATATAAAATTTTTAAGAAAGAGGAAAATGGGTATTTAAAATTCCTTTAAGTGCATTATACATCTAATTCTTTTAATTGGTCAGTACATTTTAGGGTCTTACACATTTTTTTAAAGCATGTTGAAAAATAATGAAATCTTACTGTTGGCTTTTTGCCTTCTTTTAACAAAGTTTTCCTCCTAAGAACACCTTGAATAGTAACAGCTCCTGGATATAAATGTACCGCCAAATCTTCTGACTCTGCAGAACTGTAACAGTGGAATGAAGAAAAAGATAAGACCTTTCGTCTATTGTAATGATTAAACAGGTACTTAAATAAAATGCAATTACTCTTAATTTAAAAACTTTGCTACTTTATTCACAGTCAAGAAGACACTGATAATTTTAAAGATTTATTGACCTGAAATTTATAAGCTGTCACAAAAGTTAATTAGGAAGTAATTAAAATCAGCAGATGGTTAAAACACACGGTTCCATATTTCAACAAGTATAATCTAGGAGGAATGCAGGAATTTACAAAATAAAGATTAACATAAAAATTTAAGAGTTTTTCCTTCTCCTTAACATGCCACGCTGCATCACTGTTATAACTTTATTTTCCCCACTAGAAACTTTAAGTCCTGGTAGGAGAGATGAGGATTCTATTTATTAAAAGTATTTAAGTATATAAAACTGAAAATGAAAATAGCAGAAGCTCACAAAGGCAAAAAGAGAAAACTCATGCTTAACTTAATTCTAAAATAAGTGAAAAAATAAATGCAATAACATTTTTAAACACTGGCTTTCTGCAGTAAATTTTAATGACTTTCAAATGTAGCCATGACATAAGTGTTTGATTATGGTCTAACAGCTCTCCAAGAAAGGAATAACCTCCAAACTCAAGACTTTCTTTTTTACTGTATATATCTTTAAAAACCACCACAAAATAACCACACACTTTAATATCTTTCCCCAACTGAGCTGACATCTTCTATATTTCAAAACAATGATTTTCTACATGAACCAATTAAAACACACACTAATAAAAATAGCATTCTCTGGTGATGTTACATGAGATACAGCATTTCTACAACAGCAAAGAAAACAGAAGGTTTCCAGTTTATTCCTTTTTGGTTATTTAGGTGTCTTCAAAGTGACTTAACCTCACATTCAGCAGAAATTTCATGGTAGATCTAACTCAGGAAAGTATACATAAGGAGATTAGACACCTTCGAACAGAAACACAGTTGGTTATTCTGCTGTATTTGAATTCACTGATTACCCAGTATCACTAAATCTTGTATTTCCAATCAATGTACTATCCTCGGTTGTTTTCACAGTTAATATACCACAGAAAAAGCCTCAGTTAGGACATGCTGAAATATACAAATATTCTTTAATCAAGTAGACTTGTCTAGATTCAAGATTTGTGGCTTACTGGAAAAGAATTCTTAAAAAGGACAAATATAAACTTATTAGCAAAAATGCTATGTAGTTTAAGAAGCAGAAATTTGTATTACTCATACAGTAATTAGCAGTGTTAGAAAGGCTTGTGTAGTTAAAAGGCTACCAACTTGGAAGCATTTTAAAAAATACGACAAAGATAAAACATTTTAGCAATTAGCTCTGTAATCAAGAAGAATAGTTTCAATTTATCTCAGTATTGCATCTTGGAAGGAAATTATTCATGGGCAATTTGTTTTAGTTTTAAAAATTAGCTGAGAAAGAACAGAAATAATGTCAGACCACACCCATATAAGCCAATCACCAACACCAGAGGGAAGTTTTATGACCCCTGGATACAGGGGAATTGTACCTGCTGGCCTTCATGTGGCTTCGATAGCCATTTCGTGCCACTCTTGTCACCGGGCCCAGAGAATGGTATAATCTGTTCCTGTTGGATTCCATTATAAATTGTATATATTACATATACTTTTACTCATACAATTATCACCAACACCTAGAACACTATAAGAGAGCATCTTTGTGTAACACTGCTTTCTAAATCTTACAAAAGGACAGTAAGTGACTTCCTCTTTTTAAAGCATGCGTTTTATTTCAAAAAATATTTATAGATGTTTAATACATATTATACATTGATATATACATTTCTTTTCATCCATTCAGCAGAACTAAAAAGATATTTTGTAGCCAAGTAATATAAAAATGCTTCAGAAAGGCTTGTTTGTATTTTACTTCCTCCACTTGTGTTTAAATTTGATGCCTAGCTTTCCACAAATGATTCATTTTTATTACATGTCCCTATGAAGACACCTAAAAGCAATGTGGTTTATAAATTTAAAACTGGTGAGGAAATCCTCTTTATAGTAAATTAAAGAGAATAAAGGAGACAAACTGCATAATATTGGCACTACGTCAACTGATGGAGTCAACAAATGATAAATATTGCATGAGTTGATAGTTACACAAAATGGTGCATCATACTTAACAAAGGAAACAGAAACACTGATGCTTCACTGTCTGACAAAAGCAAAAGTAGCAATGTTGATAAACGATACTTAAAACAAGCATTATTATAGCAATTTAAGCAACAATATACTTGCTGTCTCTCTAGAAAACAACAGAAAATGGTGTGTTAAAATTCAGAGTACTATCCTCAAGTTTATGATTCACAGACAGCACAGTATTTTAAATCCTATTCATTTACTTTTTATTATTTTGTGTCTAAATTTTGCTGGACAGCAGTCATTTAACTGTTTTCAAAATGTTTTAAGAACCACTGATCTTCCAGGTGTGATGGCACACACCTGTAATCCCAGTACTTGGGAGGCTGAGGCAAAATAATCAGTGTAACTTTGGTGCTAGGTTGGGCTACATAGTCAGTTCAAGGCCAGCCTGACCCACATAGGAAGACACTGTCTCTAAAAACAAAAACAAAACAAAAAGAGCCACTGGTTTAAAGTTGGCACAAGTAGACTTTTCCCTCTTAGCTGCAAATGTCTGCAAAGCAAAATATTTGTCATAAAAGAAAAAACACTTCTGAGATATGAAGGCCAATAAATACGGTATTGATAGGAAACCTGCTGGGATGAAAACAGATTAACACAACACCATTTTGGGTTTCTCATAACTTAAGCAGTGGAAAGAACAATTTTGCTAATCAGTAATTTTTATCTAAAACTTATACTCTATAATCTACAGCTGATGGTATTATGCTCTTTCTAGAAAAAAAGAATATGTACAAATTCAGAAAGCACGCAAAAACTAATTCTTGTATTTTTTCCATTTCAGGCAAACCGAAATTAAGAAAATGAAAATAAAGACTAGAAGAAAGGCAGTATGTACAAATAAATTTTAAAGAATCCTACAAATGAAGAGCACAAAGCTTGCGAACACTAGAGTAGAAAGGACCAAAAGATACTGTACTTTAAAATATAAGGCTTATAAGTAAAATATTAATCGCATAGTGGTGAGGAATCGGGAACAAGGATCTAACTTTCCAATTAACCAGCTTAAAATTATTTAAAATATATAATGTAATTGCAAATTATTTTCTATTGAAAAGTGACTTAATAGGGATGGGTGTGGTAGCACACACCTGTAAGTCTAGTAACTCAGGAGGTAGAGGGAGGAGGATCAAAATTTTGAGGCCAGCCTGGGCAACACAGTGAGATAAAAAAATAAAAATAAAAGGGTTGAGAACTGTAAATCAGTGGTACAGTGCTTGCCTAGTATTAAAGAAGCCCTGGACTCCAGCTTTAGTATGGGCGAGGAGGGTGTGTGTGTGGGGGTGGGCCAAAAACCAAACTAAATATATTTAACTCCAATTTTCATATAGTATTAACATTTAACCTAAACAATACTGTTATTGTTTAGAAACTTAGTTGATTAGTTTATGTACAAAATGGAATTATAACTTTGGTCAAGAGTGAAAAAAGAACAGTGGTACTGAAGTGATCAGAGATTCCATGAGAATCCTGATGGACAGGTTACAAAATCAACACAGAAAAACAACAGAGTTCTTGCACTTCAATAATGAACCCACTGAGGAAAAAAAAAATCGGGAAAATAATTCCATTCACAATAGCTCAAATTAACCTGCCCAAGGAGGTGAAAAACTTCTATAATGAAAATTACAGAACTCTGAAGAAAAAAATTGAAGACATTAGAAAATGGAAAGACATTCCTTGTTCTTGCATTGAAAAAACTAATATAGTAAACATGGCAATATTACCAAAAGTGATCCATACACTTAATGTAATCTCTATTGAAATACCAACAATATTCTTGCCAGAATAGGAAAAAGAAAGAAAGAAAGAAAGAACGAAAGAAAAAAAACACCAATTCTGAAGTTCAGATTGAACCAAAAAAGACCCAGAGGAACCAATGCAATCCTGAGCAAAAACAGCAAAGCTAGAAACATCGTAATAATGGATTTCAAGTTATACTACAGAGTTACAGTAACAAAAACAACATGTAACTGCCATAAAAAGACACGTAGACCAATGGAATGAGGAGAAGACAAACAAAAGCAAAAAAACCAGAAAAACCAACCTAAGCATCTACAGCTACAGGATTTCTGACAAAGTGAAAAACATACAATGGAGAAAAGACAGTCTCTCTTAACAAAAGGTGCTGGGAAAATTAAGATATTTCTTGCAGAACCTAGATCATTACCTCTCATCCTATACTAAAATCAAATCAAAATGGGGCAAAGATCTAAATATAAAAACAGAAACTTTGAAACTGCTGGACGATAACAGAGGAAACTTTTATTTTCTTTTTCTTTTTTTTTTTTTTTTGTCTTTTTGACACAGGGTCTCGCTATGCAGTTCAGGCTGGCCTTGTGCTTACTTTGTATCCCAAGCTGGTCTCGATCTCAATGATCCCCCTGCCTCAGCCTCCCAAGTGCTGGGATTACAGACGTGCACCACCATGCCTGGCTAACAGAGGAAACTTTTGAAGCCATAGGCTAGCAAAGACTTCTTGAATAGAACTCAATAATATCAAAAATCAACAAATGTTTACATCAAATTAAAAAGTTCTATATAGCAAAGAGAATAAGAGAAAAGATAACCTACAGAATGGGAGAAAATTTTTGCTGGCTAATCTAGTAGAAGATTAATATCTAGACTATATAAAGAACTAAAGAAAATTAACCTCCTCCAAAACAAATGATCCAATCAAAAAAATGAGCAAGCTGACTAAAGAAACACTTCTCAAAAAAAGTACAAATGACCACCAAGTATATGAAAAAAACATGCAACATTTTTAGCCTTTAGTGAAATGCAAATCAAAACATCAAGATCCCTTCTTAGCACAGTCAGAATGACTATCATCAAGAACATAAAAAACAATAAATGTTGGTGAGGATGCGGAAGAAAAGTGATCTCTCCTGTACTGTGGGAATATAACCTAGTATAAAAATATGAAACTTTTTTGGAGATGGGTATGGAGATTCTTCAAAAAATTAAAAGGAATACCATTTGACTCACAAATACCTCTACTGGATATATTTCTAAAAGAATTAAACACATTATAGTGAGACATACATACCCATGTTTATAGTGGCACAATTCCCAATAGCTAAGCTCTAGAAACAGCCTAGATGCCTGTCAACAGATGAATGGATGAACCCACATACCAGTCCAATTAAATAAAGGATTACCAAAAATTGCAAATTTTTAACTGGACCTGCCTGAGTGATGCTTGGGATAGTCAGCATGTAAATAAACACGCTGCCCAACTGACGCTTGGGGTAAACTGTTAAGTAGTTAAAAAAAAAAAAAAGTGACAGATATACACAATTGATACTATTCAGCCATAAAGAATGAAATCATGTCATCTGCGGAAAAGGAATGGAACTTGAGACCATCATGCTAAGTGAAATAAGCCAAACTCACAAAGTTAAATACTACATTTCCTCTTATATGAGAAACCTGAAATATAAATAAACAATAAAGAACAGATAGACAATAGGAAACTAGAAAGTAGACTCTTGGAGATGAGGTAGGGGACTAGGAAAGGGGGAGAAATGAGGGAGAGGCTAAATAAAGGGATTGAAAATGATCAAGATGTTACATGCATTACCAGTTTTCCAATACCAACTGCACTATTCTGGATTATAAACATACACTTAGAATCCTAATGAACATTTAATATAAACTATTTGAATTGTTTGGTCACATTCTTAGATCTTGTATTGAATATCAACAGAACATTATTTGCTCTACACAGATGCTGCCTTTTTATAGTGCAACAAAATTTTATTAAAATTATTTAAATATTTTAAGTTGCAACATTAAATGTACTTCAAATTCAAATACATATATAAAGATACCAAACAAATACACATATCTATAAGGCTACCAAGATCTAATTATTCTTATTACATATAATTCCAAACTGAGATATGAACAACTTAATTTTTCTACCAGAAGGAAGCTTACACAGTCCCTTAGAGACAGAGAAAAAAAATACCTCTTCAAATTCATGGCGTTTTTTTGTATGCAGAATCAAACTCACGTCCTCATGCTTGCCAGACAGGTGCTGTGCCACTGAGCTATATTCCCGGCCCTCAAATTCATATTAGTATATAATTTTACGCAGACACAATACATTCAAAGTTATTCAAATGGGCGATTTCTTTTACCTTTCAAAAGCAGGCCATGAGGTCTCCTCACTTAGTTCAGAACCATCACTGCTACCTAAAATCAAAAGATACTTTATTTAAATACTGGAATTATTTTTCCAGTTTGGATTTTATATTTAAAAAATCCCAGTATACATAATTTAAACAGCAAAATAAAAAACAGGGAAATCGATCTTTTGCAAATAGTAAGGGGATGCAGAAATGGAAGTAAAAAAATTAAGGTGTGTCATGTACACGTACAACTCCCCAGATGAATGTTATCATTACTCACTGCAAACGTGTACTAATAAAAATTTTAAAGTTAAAAAAATGAAAATATTCTCTGTGCTCATAAAATGACAAAGGTCTGTGTATTGAAGACATGGTCTGCAGTTTGGATTTACTGGGAGGCAGTGGACAGAGCCTGCAGGATGTCTGGCTTGGTAGTCAAGGGTGGGGTGCCTAGGTGGGGACTATGGAACCCTAGCTCTTCCTCTTTTTCTCCTTCCCTTTCTGGCCACAAGGTATATGGTTCTGCTCTGCCATGTCCTTCCTCATGATGTGCTGCCCTGACATGTGCCCAAAAGCAATGGGGCCAATTGACCATGGACTTTTAAACTAAGCTAAAATAACACTTTTTTTTTCCTAAGTTGATTTATCTCAGGTGTTTGTTATGGTGACAAGGAAGTTAACATATCATTTTAGTTTTCTTTTTTGTATTTGATAATGATACATTTACAACTTTCCTTATCTTAGAGATATTGGACTTCTGTGATACAACACACTGTTTTTTTTTCTCTTTTTTCATGGTTTGATAGTTTTTTCTTTTATTCATTTGTGTGGTGCTAGGGGTCAAGCTCAGGGCCCTGTGCATATTAGGCAACTGTTCTATCACTAAGTTACATAATTCAGCCTAGTCCGCCCTTCTTTTAAAAAACAGCAGGGCACGGTGGCACACATTTGTAATCCCAGCACTGAGGCAAGAAGATCTTGAGGATGAACCCAACCTGAGATACACAGTGAGTTCAAGGCCAGCCTATATTACATAATGAAGCCTAGTCTTAAAAAAATAAAAAAAACATTCTCTTAAATGTGAGAATGTTCCTCTCTTATCTGTCTATCCACCCACATATCTATCTATCTGTCTGTCTGTCTGTCTGTCTGTCTATCTGTCTACCTATCTATCCACCTTTTTGAGACAGCATCTCTCACGCAGTTCAGTCTGGCCCTGAACTCGCTTTGTAGCCCAGGCTGGCCTCGAACTCACAGTGATTCTCCTGCCTCAGCCTCCTGAGTGCTGGAATTATAGGCATGCGTCACCATGCCCCCTCACTCATTTATTGATGCTCTCTCCGTCGGTGACCTCAACCAGTTTCCTGGCCTGCAGTATTATAAATACAGTAGGTTTCATATTTGTATCTATAAACTACACTACCCACCAGCTCCAACTGAGCTTTAGGAACTAAATACATTGAAAACAGAATTCTTAATCCCTGAAACTCAGTTCACTTACCCTTCAAATACCTCACTACCCACAAATGATTGCTCTTCCAGTCCTCCCTTCCCCAGCAACAGCACTACCACCTAATTAGCTCCTTAATCCACATAACTTAAAATCCTTTTCTTCATTTCTACAACCAAACTGCATGCAGATAACTAATTCGATCAGCCTGTTCTTTTGATACTAGTATTCAAATGCCTTCTCTTCTGGAGTAAAAAATAGCACTTTAAAAACTATCATCAAATATTACTTTCACTCTGTATTCATTACTCTTATTTTTATTTTTCTTTTGGTACTGGAGATCGAACTCACAACCTCGTGCCTGTCAGGCAGGCGCTTAGGCCACTAAGCTACATCCCCGGCCTTATTTTTTGAGACAGGGTCTTACTATGCAGTTCAGGCTGGCCTTGAACTCACTTTGTCGCCCAGGATGGTCTCAAACTCACAATGATCCTCCTGCTTCAGCCTCCTGAGTGCTAAGATTAAAGGCGTGCGCCACCATGCCCATCTTGTTACTTTTAAAAATTTTAAATCAAATTTTCATTATTTTTTTCCAACTTGTTTTTTTTTTTTTTTTTTTTTTTTTGGAGACAAGATCTTGCTGTGTATTTTGGACTGGCCTTGAACACACCATGTATCCCAGGTGGGCCATGAACTTGCAGTGATCCTCCTGCCTCAGTTTCCCAAGTACTGGCATTACGGGCGTTTCCCACACCTGATTCTAGCTTAGTTTTAAATTCTCCTTTTATGGAAGTTGGAACCTTCTAAGAGAACCATTTCTTACCTATTGATATTCCACTAGAAAGAGTGGAACTTTCAGCTTGGCCTCGAGATGGTGCGTGAGGCTCCATGACACTATCATCTAACAGATGTCTTGGCCCTGCATTTGGGAACGTTGCACTCTTAAACTCTGCTGTGTTCATTTTATGAATGAAACTGGAAACAAAGAGAAACGCTTTTTCACAACTTTTACTGTTATTAATTTAGGATATACAAGATACTCTAAGATTTAGGATAGAAAAATTTATCTGCTATCCTGAACTCACTTTTCAACTTCTGTAGTAATTAACACACTGATTTTATCAGGAAAGCCTTAAACTTAACACTTCTGGGAAAAGGTTTTGGGAAACTCAACCATTCTCATTACCTGTATAATGAGAATGTATTTTAATTTCATCTCAAGCCTCAGGTATATTAAAAAACTATTTTCAAATTCACTTTTAGAGAATTATTAAGTTAAACAAAATATCACTTTCCTTTTTCTTTATACTCAGGAATAGAGTAATTTTTAAACCCTAGTACGTATTTTAAGAACAACGCTAATGTAAAGGTTACGATTTAAAAGGAAAATGGTATATTGCTATTTCAATTCTATTTATAATGGCTCTCTCATTTATCTTCCTCAAATATGAAGGCAGTGGTTGAAAACAGCTGAGTTTCAAATTCTGGTCAAGGAAAAAATAAGATTGTTTTAAGCAAACAAGATGTTTTACTCAATCAGAAAGATTATGAAAAATAATATGCAAGGATACTATTATCTGTTTAATAAAGTAAATAAATGCAACTACAAACAACCTAAAAATTGAGACATAAAATAAAAAATGCTGACTTATAACCCAAGCTATGGCATTTCCTGTGTCCGTGTGGAATCAGGTTCCGAGGAGATGGAGGTGTCTGTGGCAGCAAGGCCCCCTCAGCTGCTATACTTTTCCTTCCACTCTGTGGTGATGCTCCTACTTCAGGACCTAAGGGTTCAATTAAAATGGAGAGAGGAAAATTTTCGTATGGTTTCAAAGGATTATTTTATTTTTAATTATTTGATGTAAAACATAAAATGCAGTTAAATTTTAACTGACTTGAAGATGAGTAATATTTATTTTTCAAGTCCTAAAGCACAGACCCCCAAAACATACAAAAATTCATTAATTTCTATCTTTTTTGACTTGCACTAAGTAGAGGCAGTGTAAATATATTCTCTATTTATACAGGAAGAAGCAGAATTAGCAGAAACTGGCTTTGGACCTCACCTCACAGACAAAACCTGGTCTATGTTGGGGATGGTGGTACACACCTGTAATTCCAGCACTCAGGAGAATGAGGCAGGAAGATTGCCATGAGTTTAAGGCTGGCCTCACTTAAATAGTTCAAGACCAAGCTGAACTACATAATGAGACCTTGTCTTAAAAAGAAAACCCAAGACAAAAGACAACAACAACAAAACCCAAAAACTTGGTCTAAATACCTAGGTCTTCTGAGTTCCAGGTTCAGTGCTTTTATTTTTATTCACTGCTTTTTTTTACTCATGGTTTGTGCTTCCTTTAACAGAAGGTGCAGGGTGGGTCAAACCACTCATGTTAGAAGTCATATGTACATATACGACACACACAGTTCTGTAAAGTATTGCTTTAAGAATTAAAAACTAACAGATTCAGACTGAAATATTTTCCTCTGCTTGAAATGCCCTTACCTCTAGATAGTCATGGCTTGTTACCTTACTTCTTCATATTTTATTATTAGACAGCCTTCAAATATTTTAGATTATACAACAAAAGGTTTAGTGTGAAGTTCTCTATTGGCAATAATCAATCTCTGATTTCTTAAGTGAATAATTCCTTCAATTATAATATGTTTCACTGATTATTTATTGTATAAATATAATACCCCATTATGCAACAGATAAAGCAGAGAGGAATTTTAAAAATATCTTTAGTTCTTGGCTCAGTATTTAAGTAAACTTTTAAAAAATTAAGTCACTAAAATGGACTTGAATTATTATTTAAATCAGTAGTTTTGGATTTAGACCATAGACCAACCCTCAATGCCTAGAGATTGCACTCTGAATCTTAAAAATGAATAGAATATTCATAATCTCTCATCTATTTTTTGTTGCACCTGTTTTCCTGGATTAGGTAGCATTTACTAGCATATTACTGATAAAACTACAAGCAACTTTTTAATTAAAAAAACAAAAAGCCCAGGGCAAGAGATGTAACTCAGTGGTAGAGTACTTTCCTACATGTGTGATGTCCTAGGTTCAACCCCAGAAAGGCAAAAACAAAAACAAAAAATTTCAGAACTGATAAGATTTTATTTTACAAAATATTGGATTTCAATGTGGTATTATACATGCATATAACATTCTCTAATTATATTTACTCCTTCTCTGTTGCTCTTTTACTCCCTACCACTTATGTCCTTCCTCTTATCTAATAACAGTAGGGACTGATAGATTTTATAACCAAAAATAAACTTCTGCATACAATATAAGATATGTTAAGTACTTATTTACTTTGAGGTATATTCCTTCCTATTTGGCTACCCAATTTATTATTTAGAAATGAGAGAAGACAATGCACTAACCTACTAAATCTTCCCTGGAAGCAGCAGACCGTGGTGTGCTTGTCCCTGGTTCTATCTTTAATGAGAGCCTGAATTTTAAAAAGACACAACACATGAAATGATGATTTGACCAAGTAATATTAAAGTCATGCATGTTTTCAAAAAATAAAAACATTTTTATAAAATAATATGAGATATTATATTTTTCTTCCAGAGCATCTTTAAGATGTTAAATTACCTCTTTTATCCAAAGCTGACCCCATGGTAATTCTAAGAAATACTAACAAGGAGGAAAAAAAACTCCAAAATCTTATATTCAAAAACAAACAAAAAGTCTTTCAGACTACCTTGAAGGTTCCAAACCCTTCAACACATTTAAAGATATTTGCTGACGAACTAAAAGACAACTGATGTATATTTTTACATTTAAAAATGAAGACACTTAAATTCAGGAATGTTCATATATATGTAAATTACATAATATACATATTATTTCTACAATCTTTAGTGGATAAACTATGTGACTTTACCACTGAAAATTTATAAAACACTTTATTCAAAACCATCTAACAAGTCAACTAATATAGCTTATCAAAAGAAAGATCTGTACCAGTGGTGGTGAGCCTACAGCACACGTGCTATAGTGGGTTATTTGTTATCACTGAAAGCTCTAAAAGGTTCACTATCACTGGTCTGTACAAATAAAAAGGTTGTGAAATTCCTAGTAAATCTCTATTCTGTATCAAAGTTTCTTGTTACTTTAGTTCCATTTAGGATTACATATCCAGTTGACTTCCACAGCAAGAGATTATGATTCACATCAGTGGAAGCAATTTTGGAAAACAGTATTAAAGAGGTTGTAGAAAATGCTTTAGTATGAAGTTTAATACTAGTATGAATCTAAAAATTAATGAAGGCTGTCTAGCATTCTACTGACTTGAATTTTTAATGAAATTATGAAATACAAGTGGCATTCACAATGATATATCTAATGTTGGTTAGCAAGCAAAGATTTCCTTGATAATGTAATGAGGAATTAAATATATATGCTAATTATGTGACAACACAAAAGACAGGAGTTGAACAGATGAATGATCAACCAGCACTCTGTTCATTTTCTTTTTCTTTTTTTTTTTGTTCATTTTCTTTTTATAGAGCAGTTGCTTTCTCTGTTTAGGTCACAGACTAGTCACTCATTTGACATTTACTGAATGTCTGCTTTGTGCTGGGGACTGTGCTCTGCACTACCATGTAAGAGACAAAGGTAGATATGGTGCCCTTGCCCTATGGCAGCTTATGGTACAGTCTATAAAAGACAAAATAAAGAAAATAACCCTAATTTTCTAACAGCACCTAATTACTGCATAAACCACACTGCTACCTGCAACAACTGGTAACTGATAGCAGTATAGAAAGCTCCTTAAAAGGGCCCAGCAGTGACGACCACTCCGAGCGCCAGTAGCCTATGTCATCAAAGCAGCATGTAATAACGGTGATGCTGATTCATGTTATGTTCAGCATTAAAATTAACCAACATAGACAGATTTTTATCCTGATTCAAAGACTGGAATGTAACCTGTAATATCTATACTGGCTAAGGGAGAACTTACCAAAACAGGTCATCGGCTAAGTGCAATTTTGACTTAATAATTTTTCATGATTTAAAAACATGTGCTAATAATTTTAATGGATTTAACCTTAAAAGGATTTTCCCTTTAAACAACATTTAATTAGTAGACTAACACAACTGCATTTTCAGCAAAACAGTGTAACTTCTCCAGTCTCTCATATGATGCCCAACACTACCAAATGACTTGAAGTTCCTCAAGTAAACTGCTCATTCCTTTGCTCATTCGATTGCCAGGACACCTGTCTTGACCCACCAAAAGGTGCCAACTTTTTTTCTTTCAGTTTTTTGAGACAGGGTCTCACCATGTAACTCAGGCTGGCCTTGAACTCATGGCAATTCTCCTGCCTCAACCTCAGTGCTGAAACTATGTACTGGCATTACAGGCCCACGCCACCATGTCCAGCAGGTGCTAACTTCTATTCAGCACTTTAAATCCTGCCTCAGGGCTGGGCGTGGTGGGGCACACACATGTAATCCCAACACTTGGGGGCTGAGATAGGAGGATCCCTGCTGAGGTCAAAGCCAGCCTAGGCTGCATGAAATCCTGTCTCAAAACCGCACCCCCGCAAAAAAACAACAAAAAAACAAACAAAAAAAACCAAACAAAACAAAAAAAACGAACGAAAGCTGCCTGAGGTGGACAGTGTTTCTTCTAGCTATTCATGTTTCTCTTCTCTTTCTTTTTCTTACTTAAAGCTGGGTTATGCCTTCCCTTATCTATGTTTCCACACTGCCCTAGGCATATCACTACTACAGCACTGTTTGCATATTCTGAAATAAATTGTTTTATGGATGTTTGTCTTGAATGAGATTGAAATTCTGGAGGACAAGAACAATATTTATTTTAGTAATTCCAGCAACCAACACAGTAACTGGTCTATAGCAAAAGTTTAGTGTTTTTTAAATGAATAATGAAAAGGCTGCTCTGATTCTGGCCACTTGAAGACAAAAATCAATATAATGGCATCAGCCTTCCTATAAAGATGAAAGTTTCTGATGCCAGTTTATGTACGGTTAGAACTACTTAATGGCTTTAATAGCTGAGTTTATCCTTTCAGTACAATAAAAATTAGTTTCAAGAAATAATCTATCACACATTTACTGTAATCAGTAAAAATCATTGCAAAATTCTTCTACTTCACTTCTACTTTGACTTCTTTTAAGTCTGTAAGTTTCATGAGTCAGATAAAAAAATTTTAACGGAGACTCATGCGTTGAGTTCTAAGATACCTGTTCAAAACCTAAGTGTTAGGTTAAGTGCTATGTCAGTAACTGGAGAGAAGGGGAAAACATTTATAAACAGAGAACATGAAATTCAAGAAACTTACAACACAGGGCAAGAGATTTGTGAAACAACCCCAGCCTTAAAATGCTGATTCATTTGCCATACCTGTATGTTCAAATGAATATGTAAAACTCTTGGTAAAATAAAAATCATTATAGAAATAAAAAATCTAATATTATGGTATGGGGGAGAAGATGGCAATAGCGTATTTTTAAGCGTTAATTAACTTTTACACATTTAAATATATATTCAGAATATAATATAGTTAATGTCTGAAGAAAAGTTCATTTCTAGTTGTTTTCCAGAATTTCTAGGCTTTCAACTGGATTGTTCTATGAAATTATAAAAAGATTGTTAAAATCTATGCAACAAGAATATTGATAGTCATTAATCAAAGGGAAAAGAAAAATGTTTTTCATTAATGCTCAAAAATAAACCTTTAACTTTGATCATAATTTAAAAATACAACTTTTTGGGGGGGATAAAAATTTAGAAGACATAAAACCAAATTTGGAAAGCTGGGAACAACTGGCATAACAAAGTTAAGTGAAAAGGTGGGCGGGAAGATGTGATGACACGCCTGTGGGCCCAGCTATTCAGAAGGCTGAAACAGGAGGATCATTTGAATCCAGCAGTTTGGGAATAGCCAGGGCAAAATAGTGAGACATCATCTCTATTTTATTTTTAAAGCTAAGCAAAAAAAAAATGTATTCAAAAATTAACAAATGAAGCTGAAAGAAAAGTGAGAAGCAGGAGAGAAATAAACTCTAAATCCTTCCATACTTTGAAAACCAAGCAGTTAAGATATAAAGTGGTTTTACTAAAACATGAAAAAGGATAACAATGTAAAAATCTCCCTGTCTTAAGCAACATTATGAACAGTAAGGATAACTACAACTTGAGAAAGATAAAATACTTTTAAATAAAGGAACAAATGACATTTTATATATTGATGCAATAATACCAAGTGATTAAAAAGAAATACATTAACTACTTTTACTACTGTTAATGTACCACTGGAGTAAATACCTGTATATAATGCAAGATTTAGTTATTGAATGATATTTAGATGTCTAAATAAAATAGTGGAGGACAGGACAAAGTACAAACCAATTCTGAAGATCCAACCTACTTGTAATTATCATCTTCCACAAATTTTTGTAGTTCTTCTATATATTGAACAGAGTTCAGATATTTTTGGACGTGCGGCAACATGGGAATATCTAGGCAAAAAGTGATAAATAATTATCCAATAAAATATACCTTAAATAGAATTGAAAAAAGTTAAACTGAGAAAAATTAAAGGAAAATTAAAGCCACATGGTACCAAAATTGAAATTAACTATAGGAGAAATTAACTGTAGGATTTACTGAGATAAACTGTATTTAAAGTAAAGCAGAAGGAAATTTAAAAAATTATAGCTGCATGCACCTTGTATAGCTAATAAAAACAACCATGAGCTCCAATTATAAAGTCCCACATATTTGAAAACTTCACAGAAAGAAAATCAGAGAAACTTTATTTTTGATTTATAGCTAAGACTCAGCTCAAAGTAAGAAATGAGGGTTATTTATTTTTTTTAAAGGAATCTGTCTTTATAAATGTGTGCCCATACCCAATTACAAATTTCAAACAAGATTAGGTTAGCATTACTATTTGGTGTTGTGTCTAAAAAACTGAGAAAAGACACATAAAGAGATTTCACTTTCAATACAGTTTTTCCCTACCCTCTTTTCAGGAAGATTTTTTTAAAAGTAAAGCTACATATATGCAAAGTTAGTTTTAAGACATGGTTATGTGAAATAAATTAGATGATTTAAACATTTTTTTTCCAAACCATAAAAATTATGTCAGTTTAAAGCCGGGCGTGGTGGTGCATGTCTTTAATCCCAGCACTCGGGAGGCTGAGGTAGGAGGAGCGTTGTGAGTTCGAGGCCGGCTTGGGCTACAACGCGAGTGCAAGGCTGACCTGAGCTTCATAGTGCGACCCTGTCTCAAAAAACCAGGGCCGGGAGTTTGGCTCAGCGTCTTAAGCGCCTGCTCTGGCAGGTGCGAGGTTGTGAGTTCGATCCCCGGTGCCGCAAAAAAAAAAAAAAAAAAAAAAAAAAAAAATTATGTCAGTTTATGAACAGTTAGAACTACTTTAACAGCTTCAATGGCTGAGTCTATCTTTATTCCCTATCAAGATGAAAGCAATCCAAACAGTTAAAAACCTCACTTTTAGAATCACCTGGGTTTACTTATTTCAATGTACTGTGCCAGTCCATAAAATACAACTGGGACAAAAACTGGTTTGCTCAATATCTGACTCCAGAAAGTTAGTCAACTGTTCCTAGAGAACAATTAGCTAATTTGCTAATTGAAGAATGTAAGAACTACTTACAAAATAACAATTAAATGAGATGAATAGAAAATGATTTAAAAAACTTTATAAAAGGCTAAAAACTGTGAAGTGGTAACATTAAATATTTATCATCCTTGTGCTTTGTAAACAAAGAAAAGCTACTGTAAAATAGAAAAAATAAAATGAAAATTTTAAATTTCTTAAAAAAATAGAAAAGATGCTAACCTGGCACCATGAAGTACAACTGTAGCTTCAGTTACTCAGGAAGCTAAGGCAAGAGGACTGCAACTGTTAAGGCCAACCTGGGCAACACAATGACACCCTGACCATCAAAATAAAACAGTGCTAAATAGTAAAATGCTCAAGTGAAAGACTACAATTCTCCTTTGTATTACAATGGAATAAGAAAGTGATGTTCACTGCTGTATGAAAAGTAGTCATCAGTATGTGTCGGGGAATCACTGAAACTACAGCATAGTAATGGCTCAACAATATCTCCCAGAAACTTACCATATTCACAGGACTGCTGTAAATCAGAAATTATCCTCAGGATGTTATTCATTAAGTTTGTTCTTTGCTCATTTTCTAGAATGCTGCCAGTTGATGGATATGCTGAATCAATGTATGTTAAATCTGACAAATAGATACCTGAAAGATAGTTAGATAAAAAAATGTCTTGTAGTTTGGAAGAACATGACAAAGGAGAAAAAGTTCATTTATAGATATATTCCAGTGTCCACCATACTTAGAATACATTGTCATTAATATATTAGCAACATATGGGGACTTGGGATCTAAAGTTACATAAAGTTGGAGTCAGACGTGGACATAGTATGTTCTTTGTAAATATCTTCTGATGATACTGTTTTTAAGTATGTTTATTTAAGACTGTAATTAGAAATTTTGACACGTATGGGACTTAAAAAAGGAGAGAGGCTGAACTAGCTTTGCTTCTGACTAGCTGTATGATGAAGACATTTTAATTTCTGAACCTCACTTTTTTTTTCTGACACCCATTACCTATTTTTCATGTTTTATCACAATTAAGAAGTTAACTGTGGCTAGCCCAGTCAGTGTCTCACATAAGGAAGTTCATGTTCCTTTACCAATAAAAATAATACATTTCCCAAATTAATTTGGTTGCATTAGTCTCAATCATGGAAAGTTACTCACTTTAACATACTTCCTGAGAGTTTACCACTCACATGTAAAATGTGTAAGACAATTACAGTAGGAGAGAAAATGTACACTTTTCTACTTTTCACTTATTACCTGCTTTCACAAAGTGCCAGGGTTAATGGAACCAAAATGACATACCAGTGTGTCCTAAGTAAGCCCCAAGTTATTGTATATAGCCATTTTTTCCTTTCCTTCAACCTTTTCTAGATACATCTTCACTCATTCAAATGTTCGATCTTACACATCCAGTTTGGTGCCAAATTTCCCCCATAAGGTCAACACTGAACCTAACCATTGAACTTGATTTGGTTCTTATCCAATTTTCCTTGTGACCAGAATTGTGGAAAGAATTAAGTTCATGAACCAAGGCACACTGTATTCTTTAAGCCACCTATCCTAAATACATTTTTCCTCCTATGTCTTCAAATCAATGTTCAGCCTTGGTCTTTTTCACTTCCTCCAGTCTCAGAGGAGAATCTTTCTCTTTTTTCCAAATCCAAATTGCAATATTGAATGTAATTGCTACTGCCTCTTTCCAAACATCCACTATTATCTCTACTCTCATTCACCTCTCTCCCAGTGATTCCCTTCTGAGAGCCAATAGACGCACTTAATTCCAACTACTTAGGAAAAACAAAAAGCAATCCTTCAAATCTGATCCTCTCAAGAAAGGACGCTTACCCAACTCCCTTCAATAAAAACCTTGAAGGGGAAACACAGAACAGCACACTTATTTGCTTTATCCTTTATTCTACTTTTACTCTAATATCTGATGCATAGAAAAGTTTATGTGGATCTAGAAAAATTGCAGACGACCCCTAAAATGGGCAAAAAAAAAGATAAACAGAGTACTAGATAGCCTGTCTCCAATGCATCCTTTGGCCCTTCTGAGTATTTTACAAGTTGCAAAACTGGTAATAATACAAATTCATTCATTGTGTCTGAACTGCACTGTATCCCAGGCCCAGCCATTTTTTTTTTTTAAAATAGTGTCTCTCTGAGCTGCCCAGGCTCACCTCCAATTTGTGATTCTTCTGCCTTAGCCTCCTGAGCAGCTAGAATTATTGTATAGTTATGTGCTGCTGTGCCTGACCCAGGACTGACAGGAATACAAATTCTTGACTATAACAATGGCAATGAATTATATCCAGTGGGACGTAACTGATTGTCCTGTGGATGCTAACAAATTTAGCAACTATTTGTGAATTCATTTCAGCACTTCTAATTACTTATATGTGTGTTACCTTGAGATATACCTTGAAGTAAATGGTTGTGTCTTCCCAATTCCCCTATATATTTAAAGATCTAAACAAAATCTTTGGATATACATAGATTTTATATTTGGGTAAGAACTATTAACTCATCTTTAAGAAATTATCCTTTTTTTTTTTTTTTTTTTTTTTTGGTACTGGGGATCAAACTTACGACCTTGTGCTTGCCAATCAGGTGCTTGTGCTACTAAGCTAAACCCCCGGCCCTAGAAATTATCCTTTTATACATGTAACATCTGTTATCAGTATTTGTAAAAAACCAGTCGATTTGAGAACTGAAGCCTCCCTTAAGGAGAGCTAAAAAGGTTCTTCAAGGGAAGGGCATCAGGGATGTCTGTACATGTATATCAATATTAATAAAAGATTACATTAAAAATAACAGAAAAAGTTAAAGGGAAGTTTCACAAAAGTTCTTTAAAGGAAATGTCACTGCTTGCTGATGAGATCAGAGAAGGCTTCCAAGGTAGAAAGTAGATTGCAGATGGGCACCTAATGTCCCAATTTTTGCCATTCTTCCACTATCATGAACTCCAGATGATAATATTCACTATTTATAACTATGCTGTCCAAAATGATAGCCACTGCCACAAGTGATGATTTCTAATGTGTTTATTCTGAATTTATGTGTTTAAATAAGATGAAACAAAAAAAGAACCATAACATTATTATTATTGTTATGTTTGTTCCTTCCAGAAGTAACCACTGTTCGGAATATTAAGATTCTTTTTTCTCCAAAGACATGCTTGTATCTCTGGATAATATATTATTTATTTTTGCTTATTTTTAAGCTTTAAAAAGTCGTATTTCATATGTGTGACTAAATGGAGTAATATCTGTAAAGTTAGAAAAACACCTAGTATATTCTAAATGATTTATAAATATTTATTAAATACATTTTAAAAATACAGTTTTCTGTAAAGTACTTAACACAGGACAAAAAAAAATCAAGTGGTACTCACTAAGCACTGCTGGTAAATAATAATCGTGAGGAGTTAAAGAAAACAGTACTCTGCGATTGCCTTGCTTCACTATTTTGTTACCATTTTGTTTCTGCTGTTAAATACAGCAACAATTCCTTAAACTGAGAATAACATTAAGACTATATCACAATTTACTCATTTGACAAACTACCGAGTTACTTCCTTACTCCATGTTACTATAGACATTTTTGTTCATGTCTCCTAGTACACACTATTTGTGCAAACTTCCTCTAGGACACACACACTAGGACCAAACTGCCAAGGTGCTAAGGTTTATTAATATTCAACTTCACAAGATAGTGCCAATATTGCTTTTTAAAGTTTTATCAATTCACACTCCACTGACAATATATGTCTCTACTGATTCACATTTGTTCTTATATTTGGTATTATTAAATTTTCACCAATCTTGCAACATAATATTTGTCTTAATTTTCATTCCCTTTATAGTAGTGTTTTGTCCATTTTTTATCTTTTATTGATTTCTAATTTTTTGATACACTGAGGATACTAACCCATTTGTTAAACTGTATCCAGTCACTCTTCAACCCACTATTATAACTATGAACTCTGTGTTTAAATGCTGCTGAAACTTTTTTTTTTTTTAAATCCTGGGTGTCTTTGGAAAAAAGAGTCCATTAATCACTTTATTACAGAAGTGGGTCAACATCTGAGATGCTTCTAATGCAGTAGCGAGGCACAGAGAAACACATAAGAACAGACAGTAAACCCTGGAATCATAAGGCAAGAGTGCTGAGCATGGAGTCAGATGGGTAGAGTGTTACAGGGTGGGTGTTAAGGGGATTCAAATGCCAATGCCAGTTCACCAGAGATTCTTTAGAAATGTACACATCCACAGAGTACAAAATTAGGTACACTCTTCATTCTACTTCCAATTTAGCTGTACAGAAAACCTGGTAATGCTAGTTGGTACTGATTAGTGGTTAAGTCTCACTATGTAGGACAGGATGGCCTCAAACTTAATGGCAATTGTTCTGCCTCAGCCTCCCAAGTGCTGGGATTATGAGGCTACCGCACCAGACTCAACTATGAGATTCCTACGGAGTTCCTCAATTGCAACAAAGAAAGTCACCCCCAAACTACAGTGGCATTTATGGTGTGCCAAACACTACTAAAATGGAGTGGAAAGTAGAGCCATGGGTTCAGGGCCTCCCAGCAGGGCACCCCATCACTATGGGACACAAGGGTGCAGCAGCCACTCACCAAGTTGAGAAGATCGCAGTCCTGCGGCCCCTCCACATCACACAGGGCATCCCGCGCCTGCAGCAACTGTGGCTATAGCACACAGCATCCAGGGCTACTCTCTGGGCCAGCAGCAGCACCCAGAGAGAGCATCTGCTGCTGAAACTTACTTTCCAGAAGACATTATTGACCTCCTCAATCTCTCTCATCTCCCTCTTCTCATTTCTTTGCACAGTTTTTGGTGGAACTGGTGATAAAACCCAGGGTGTTCACAGAGTTATATCCCCGGTAGTTCTTTAAAATTCTGAGACAGGGTCTCACTAAGTCACTAAGTTGCCCCAGCTGAGCCTGAACTTGCAATCCTGCCTCAGCCCCTAAGAGTGCTGACATTAAGGCATGTGCCAGGCTTCTCTGCAGTATTACAGTCAAAGACTTCTCCTGTTTGATCATTTCTAGCCTTTCCCTCTTGATTTTTCTCTTTCCTCTTATTTCTTGGATGTTGGTATTCTCCATGGTTTATTATTACAATTTCTTACTAATACTTTATAATATCTTAGTTGTATAGCTTCAGCTGCTACCTAATTGCTGATGACTTTTCAGGACTTTGAACAGAATGTGACCTCCTAACTTTCAATATCAATTCAATCAGGCAAACCTACCATTGCTTGTCCCTAAATACCTACCATTCCAATTTCACATGTTGTTTAGTGATAATATTAATTGTTCAAATTAGGAAACTCAAGACTGCTTAAATTAAAAAGTCCAGAGTGAATTTTACTAGCTCATACTTCACACAAATTAAACTATTAATGAATATACCAGAACTATTGGATGGTCAAATAATATGTAACAGACATCAGAGGCTAAAAGTTGGCAGTCCATCTGTCCCAACAGGGAGAATGGGAAAAGACTAAATGACTGTCTTTTTCTGAAAAATGGGAAGATCGAGCAACATCGTCTCATTCTTTAAAGCTAACATGTGGTACTGCCAAAAAGATGCAGATCCCTTTAAATTAACTCTAAGTGTGCCTGTTCATCAACACCTTCATTTTCTTCTCCTCTAGTTCACATGACTTATTTATATAAAGGGCTTTATTCTTGTTTTGAGTATCTTCCTTTATAAGAGCTTTAGTTTGTGACTCTTGATACATGTATAAATTCAAAGAAATAGGGAAAGAGGTAGAAATTAAGGTTAGACTTCAAATAAAGGATGTGAGTCTATAGGGCCTATGAGGAGGAGAAAAATAAATCTAGCTAGGGCAAAAAGGGAGAGAGCACATGGTATGAAGAGGAAGAAGCCCTAAAGTGTTACTTAGCAGCTGTATTCAGCAGTAGCTAATCCAAAGAGAGAATATGGTTAATGCTTTTGTGTGAGGTACAAACTCCACTAGCACTGCTTACCATGTAAGTACTACGTCAAGTTACTTAAAAATGCCTGTTTATGTTTCCTCAGCTATTGAATTACTATTTCTTAATTTAACAACATACAGTAGTATAATATTCAGTCCCTTATTAATTTCATCCTGGTCTCCTATTTTCATAAAAGAAAATGGGTCAGAAGAAGGTGAAGTGATTTGTCTAAGCTCACACTGTGAGGAGTCAGAGCTCCCTTGTTTTTCATTCAGTTTAGGGTTATGTTTGTTTTTTAAATGGCAACACATCAACTAGTAACAAGAATGACCTTATCTGGACAAGAGGAGCCACTGTGTAGAACATGCTATTATATAGTGTATCATCAGAATTTAAGACTAAAAAGCATTAAGTTTCTCAAAGAGTTTTACTTATTTTTGGTAATTATATAAAAGCAGTTTTATGTTAAACAGTATACTGTAAGATGTAACATATAACAAAATCAAGTTTTTGTAAGTTTAAAATGTTCTGAAATAGCAATTTAAAATGTTTAAAACTTCTGGGCTATAAAAAAACATTATTGAGGAGGCTATGCCTGATGAAGTATAGCTCTTGTTCTAAAACCAAACTCATTAGCCTGCAACTACTTCTAAAGTGAAGTTGAGTACTTATTTTCAGTATTCAGTTTAAAAGCTCTCTGGCTAGCAGACTAAAATGTTTGTTTTTTAATTGCCTGCTGAACTGACAGTCTGTTTCCAGATGGTGCCCTTCCTTCAACCTGCACACAATCTCCCCTTGTTTGGAGCTATTCAACCTCCTGCTGATCCCACTACCCCCATCCCTATTTAAGGGGACAGAGAGGAAATCCTAAGCAGATTTCCCCCCCTAGTCTCCAGCAATTTCTGGTGACGTAATAAGTGGGCTGAACTTGAGTCTACTGAGAGAGGGAATCACTATTCAGGGGTGCTGTGTATACAGTCCGGGTCAGCTGCAGCTGGTTACTGCACTTCTCTTCTCCATGTGGCAGACAGAGTAAAGCCACAACGCGCTCTCTGCTGGACTAGAGACGGCCCACAGACCAGAACTTCCACTACACTACTTAAAATTACATAGACAGTTTGTCAGATTCAATCGATTAATACTGTTAAAAGAAAAAGAAGTTCCTCATTACAGCTTGGAGTCAACTGTCTAAAACAAAAATGCAGTTGCCATTAACATCGTAGATGAACAAACTTCTACACTGATTCTTAAAAATCAAGAATAAGGCAGCAAGTTTCTGGATTCACATTATCAACAGATACAAAAGGTATTTTAATATTTTTCTTATTCAAAAATATGTATATATCAAAATGCATAATTATTTTACATTTGTAGTTGAAATTTCAAAATCTATTAAAGAATTTTGGAACAAACTACAATTTATCTCATCTGGAAAAGATTTTGTTTTGTAACTTTATGTAGAAAGTAGTCATTAAATATTTTTATGATGGTTAATGTATTATTTAAGGTTTGATTTAATAACATGTGATGTATATAATTACAGACGGATACATACAAGCTGGGTTTCTGTAAACAAATGCGTTAGGATACCAGAAATAAATTTTAATAATTAACACACTAAATATATAAGATTTATGATATAATAATCAACAACAAAGGGATAAAAACGAAAGAATAGTGGGAAACACGATTAGTTTTTCTTATAGCTAAAGTGTGTGCTGAAGATACACATAAATTCTTGGATTTCTCAAAGTATGGATGCAAAACTAAGTTAAGATATAAAAACAACCAAATTTATTTTCAACAAAAACTCAAAGTATATTAAGCAAAATTCTTACAAAAACATAAATTGATACTATTTCTTGCTGTAATTCAAAACTTTAATAGCTTTCTGCATTTACATGTGACAGTAATTTAATTTGGTTGACAAATTAAAATTGCTACAACTGGCATTACTTGAAAAAGCTAAATTGCTGATAATACAAAAGTTAAACCTTCTTATAGGTTTGGATTCAGAATAAATACAAGGTAAGTAGTCAGCATTACCAATAGAAAATACAGACCCAGAAAATGTAATTATTTAAATATATGATCAAAAGGCCAAAACTTACACAGTATTTTTACAGACAAATAATTTTGGTAACCAGTTATAAGAAATGTCTTTCAATACTCTTAAGTTTTTTTGTTTAATTATGAGAATTGCTAAAAATAAACTACTAGTTACTATCAGTAAGCTTTAACACCAAGGACATTTAAGTTTGTTATGATTTGGGGATCCTCTGACCTTTTAATTTTCAATACTAAGAATTTCACCAAGTAAATAGTGGTAAATCTGCGGTTTTCTAAAACTTAAGCTTTTACCTCCTTTCCTTAGAGATGCAAAACTCTAAACAGTGGAAAGATCTCTGTGAAACACATATTTTACAAGAGATTCTGATAAAATTTCAAGCCACACTAGATCTGAAGTACTTGTCATCTCTACTGTTGCTTACTATGAAAAGTGCAGGGCCTCATTAAGCTTCAGTTTTCTTTGCTGCTTTAGGCAACCATTTAATCTGAAATGCAAGTCACAAAGATTAACTATCCCTTTTTGAAATCAATCCAAGGGATGAGATTATTCTCAAATCTCTTCCTAGGACGTATTTCACAATCCAGAAGTTCTTTAACATATCCTCAGTTGTGCAAAAATGTAACTTTATTGCCTCATGCTGTTTTCCATGCATGACACAGACAATTAAATGCCTCTCCAATTCACCATCTGAAACAAAGTTCTGGCTTTTATTTCTTCTAATCTGGCAATGTAGAAACTATGAAGATGAATTAATACTAATAAAATTAACCCAAAACACACAGAAGACAATCTTGTCTTTTCTAAAGGCAATCAAACAAAGACAGATTTAAATTGTAGTATGTGCTATATTATTTTCTTGGGACCTAGGAAAATCTGAACACATACAGAAAAGTTTTATGAGGTAACATAGATTTATAGAACTTTCACTTTTAAAACTGAACATATGTGAGAAAATGTAAGAATATTTTTAGAACATGTAATAGTAAATTTAAAGTCAGTTCTTTTCTCATGATATAGCCAGTCTACTACTTGCTCTGTGTGAAGTGACAATGAAGTCTTACTTTTGGAGGAATAAAGGAATTTATCTATTGCAAAACAAAACAAAACAAAATCCTTTTAATTGCCTCCTTTAAATCCTGAAATTATATGCTTTAATTTTAAGGGAACCACAATAACCCAAGGCAATACAAGCTACAGTATTTTTATTTTAATTTGTATTACATTTTCTTTCTGTGGCTTTGTTATCTAATGACAATGCTGATACAAAATTTTAGATAACAAATCCTTATTTGTTCTATAAAAATCTCCATCTGTTATTAATACAGACTGTCCAATCAGGATTATCTATAAAATCCTATTTTTTTTAAATAGAAGTTTCATAACACTTTCTGGGTTTCCTTTATTTTGGTATCTGATTTCACAGTAGGAATTACTTAAATAAAAAGTTCTAAGACTTAGCCATTTCCATTCTATTATTAAAATAAAACAAGTGGTCTTTAGTACCAGGTAAGTGAAATATGTTTGAGAAATGATGTATATTTATGCAAGAGGCTGATGGTTTATATTTTATTTTCACTGTCCTTGATTTCTAAAATAAGTCACTCCTAAATTTTATGAATCTGGAAATATAACAAGAAATCTTTTATAAGTTTTTAGTACAGGCAACTCTTGTATATAGTAGGTCTTTTTTTTAGTAAAATAGAATTATGACTCTTAAAGCCAAATTTTCTACTAAGGTCAGAAGGCAAAGTATAAAAACATAAAAAGCTTAAAGTACTCATTCAAGCAAACTTTTGGCTATCTGCACTGGAAAGCTTCGGTATAAAAACATTATACTCTCCTCTCTATCTTAAATTAATGTAAGAACAATTTCTCCAAACTCTACCCATTCTTTGGTTTATTTTCATTACTCATTTTGAACACATTGCTCATTTGAAAACACCAAAAATAGAGATGTGCTTTTTGGGAATGAAAGTAACAGCAGATTTTATGACTACAGCTCAAGGGTCTGTGTTTCATTGACACTTTGTTTTTGTGAGAGATCATAACCGTAAGTAGATTACATAAACAAATCACCTGACCAAGGGAAAGGAACAACAGCAAAAATGCAGGGATGTAAAAATGATGGGAACAAATTTTAACAAAAGTGGTTCATACACCTAGACTCCTCTGTGGCTGTGACAGGACTAGGAGAAATATGTCACAGACCTAAAAAACTAGGAATAGAAATTTTGAGCCTCATTTGAGTACTGTAGCTTCTCCAGGACTTCATCCTTTGTAAAATGATACAGCATTTACTTCATAATGTTGTGAATGCAAATAGTTAATATTTGTTAAACACTACATAAATGTAAGAGACTGTTATAATGCTGTGACCGAAAAATGGTTTAGAATATGATATTATATAATGTAGGGGTTAATTAAAAACGTAAGATTGTGGATTCGTCTGCCTGGTTTCAAATTTTTCTTTTTTTTTTTCCTTCGGGTAATGGGGATCGAACTCACGACCTTGCGCTTGCCAGGCAGGCGCTTGGGCCGCTGAGCTAAATTCCTGGCCTGGTTTCAAATTCTTAAAAGCTGTGTGACTCCTGACAAGGTACTTAACTTGTGGATGCCAACTTCATCTGAAAATGGGGAGTGTAGTAATCTGTCTCACAGAGTTGTGATGAGAAGTAAATGATTTAATCCATGCAAAGCGCATAAAACGCTTCTGGCACTGAAAAAACACCTAACAAGTATTGACTACTATGCCTACAATACTGTTACTACTAATCACAGGCACATATAACTTAGGGCCTGACTTCTCAAATCGAGAAATAAGTGCTAATGTAGAAAGGTGGAAAGAAAAGGTCTGACGGTATCCACTGCTATCCTTTAAAAAGAACAGATAAGCCAAATGGGGTAGCACATGCCTGTATTCTAGCACATTCAGGAGACTGAGGCAGGAGGATCACTAAGTTTGAGGTCAGCCTGAGCTACACTACATGGTAAGATACTGTCTCGAAATCCCAAAAGGACAGATAGAATCAAGTTTTTTTTTTCTTTTTTCTTTTTTTGGTACCAGGGATCAAACTCGTGACCTTGTACTTGCCAGTCAGGCGCTTGTGCCACTAAGCTAAACCCCTGGCCCCTAGAATCAACTTTTTTTTTTAAATCAAGGTTTTAAGAGAGGAGGGGCTGTAATAAAGCTGCTTGCTAGTGGACCTGGTGGAGTGAATATACCTTCCCTATCCTACTGCTATTGTTTTGAGAATAACAGGAAAAGAGAAACAGTCTTGGATCTTGCAATGAGTTTCAGTGTTTCTGCTGAGAACTGAACTATAAAGAACACTTAATTCTCATCTGAAATGGCAAACATGAAACATTTCAAGCACACATTTTTGGCATACATACTGCTACTATAAATACTCCTTGAGAGCCATGGAACCTGAGTTCTAGACCTGATTCTAATAATAGTGTGGCCTCGGCCTTTGATATGCACATGGGTTCAAGGAGGTTCTACAACTTTCCTTATGATGCTTGTGGAAAATTATTAACATTTCACTAAAATATAGTTCAGTAGAGCTGCCGGATAATGGCATAAATTTCCAGAATCATCTATAACTTTATAGAGCATATATGTGACTATGGTTCAAGAAACACAATTAGCCACAATAACGACTATGAGCTGGGAGCATTCTATCATTCTTAAACCTGTCACCAATCTCAAAATCACACACTACAAAAACAGAGAAGCAACATATGATGCTAAAACCAATTTTATTTATTTATTTATTTATTTATTTATTTTTTGGGGGTAACAGGGATCGAATTCACAACCATGCACCTGCCAGGCAGGCGCTTAGGCCACCGAGCTAAATCCTCGGTCCTATTTATTGAGACAGGGTCTCACTATGCAGTTCAGGCTGCCCTTGAACTCACTTTGTCGCTCAGACTGGTCTCGAACTCACAAGGATCCTCCTGCCTCAGCCTCCCGAGTGCTGGAATTAAAAGCATGTGCCACAACGCCTGGCTTAAAACCTATTTTAAATTTATCTAAAATATATCTTTAATTTGATAGGTAAAAGGTATTTATTACGGAGGACCAATTTAATTGAAATTGTAGGATATAAAATAAGATATGGACAAGTAATGTCACTTGGTAATTACATTACTAAGCAAGAATATTTTAATTAATACCTTAGAAAACATTGTGTACCATTTTCATAGTCTTAAGAGACAGTGAGCTTAAATGTTAAGGTCTCTTATTACGGTTTAACAAAAATTCTAACAGCACCTAGTATGTTGCCTTTGCACTGAGAAAAAGCTGGTGAACTCGGGAACAAAAGGCATTGTATTAAGGTGATAAGTGAAAGAGGTACTCTATGAAGTTTAATCTTTAAGCAAATTTCAAATCACTTAATATTGAGTTTAAGAAATAAAGCTAATTCTAATTTATTAACACCAATGAATTATTCAGTTTTTCCTCTAATGCTTTTTTATTATTACTGACTTTAAATATAGATTAATATGAATTTTTTACTTTTTCCTTTCATTGATTTGTTTTTCAAAAGACGTCGTTGTACAACCTCATTTCAAAATGAAAGCTTTAATTTGGACCCTAGGTGTGGTACTCTTCCTAATAATGGGCACTGGACATGGCAGAGGAGGACAGTTCAAAATAAAAAAAATAACCCAGAGGCGATATCCTCGTGCTACAGATGGTAAAGAGGAAGTAAAGAAATGTTCATACACATTCCTGGTACCTGAACAAAAAATAACAGGGCCCATCTGTGTCAACACCAAAGGGCAAGATGCAGGTACCATTAAAGATATGATCACCAGGATGGACCTTGAAAACCTGAAGGATGTACTTTCCAGGCAGAAGCGAGAGATTGATGTCCTTCAATTGGTGGTGGATGTAGATGGGAACATTGTAAATGAAGTAAAGCTGCTGAGAAAAGAAAGCCGTAACATGAACTCTCGTGTTACTCAACTCTACATGCAACTACTACATGAGATTATCCGTAAGAGGGATAATTCCCTTGAACTTTCCCAGCTGGAAAACAAGATCCTCAATGTTACTACAGAAATGTTGAAGATGGCAACAAGGTACAGGGAATTAGAGGTGAAATATGCTTCCCTGACTGATCTTGTCAATAACCAGTCTGTGATGATCACTCTGCTTGAAGAGCAGTGCTTGAGGATATTTTCCCGACAGGATACCCATGTGTCACCCCCTCTGGTCCAGGTGGTGCCACAACACATTCCCAACAGTCATCAGTACACTCCTGGTCTGCTGGGAGGTAATGAGATACAGAGGGATCCAGGTTATCCTAGAGACTTAATACCACCACCGGATCTGGCAACTTCTCCCACCAAAAGCCCTTTTAAGATACCACCTGTGACTTTCATCAATGAAGGTGAGTCATCTCTTACCAGTAAGAACAGAAGTATGGGATTACTGTTTTTTGATTTCTGCAACGAGGGTTATAATAAATTCTTATTCTTCATTTGGGTGATGTTATAACATAAATTAAAAAGTCTGTATTTAAATTTAAGAAATGATCTTAAATATATCTCCTCTCCCAGCTCTAGCTTTCTAGGAGTTTATAAAAACTATGTTCTGTAAAAGAAGTAGTCTTCCATCCAAATTTTACAATTGAGGTTACTATCAATGAGATTCAGGAAATGAGTCCACAGTCCACTTTTAACGGATGGAGCCTTGCTCCGTAATCATATAATCAGGTCCTCCCTGCTACTCAACAGTCTTTTTACCTCCCTCTTGTTCTTCTTACCATCATCCTTCATGATTTTGTTTTCATTTTCTTCAAGCTTTTTAGTACAGGTCCTTACCGCCACTTTAGAAAGTGACTCATTTACTACCACATTGAGACTACGTCTAAAACAGGTCTTGGGTTCTTTGTTCTTCCTATCTTAAAAATATTTGTACAAAACCCAACTTCATAACCTCTTAAACCTTGCAGGAAAAGGTTTCCTCCTATTTTCTAAGACTTGACAAACGAACAATAATTTGTAAACCGCATTCAGATAAATATAACTTTTAATTACTATAAAAACCCCTTGCATTGATCCTAAGATCCCCACCTCTATTTTAATTTCATTCCTTGCCCCATCCATTATCAGTCCTGTATCTAGATTCCCAGAAAACAAAGACAAATAATCCCTCTGTTTCATTTTAGTAAACTGACTGCTAACTTTCTGAAAGAGTATCTTTCATATTTTATTTTATGCTTGAATTCATTTTCTCTTTTTTTTGCACTCTTCCCCACCCGCTAAGCCACTCTTTGGCACCCTTTACAAGCTGATTTGCTTCTTTAGAAGTGAAAATAAATGTAAGTAAACCACATCCATTCACTCACTGAAAAGACAGAACATAAAAGTGTATATAGATTATAAAATAACTTTAAACATCAGTAACAAAAACAGAAGGCAAAGAGCAGAAAGAAAGAAAGCTATCCCAAAGTGACTGTCTCTCTCTGCAGTGGAGCCTACTTGCTACTTACTTCTGCTGTTCTGGGCTTATTGTAATATTCTGATTCTAAATTAAAAAAAAAAAAACAAAACTATTCTGATTCTTCTTACTTCTCTAGATCCTAAACTGGTATCTTTTTCTTTCCATATTGAAAAAAAAAAAGTCTTCTTCGAGATAGTCTACTTTAGAAACCTCATGTATCTTCATGGCTTCAAGTATCACCAGCACTCAGGTAACTCCTGAATGGAGCTCTCCCTCCTGATTTAACCAAAGCTGATGTCTGCATTTAGACATTTTACTATTCTCTCATATGCTGCAGCTTCCTCTACTGAAATGCCTTCATTCACTTTACCTGTCAATTTAGTGGATTAAAGCTTAACTCAAATCTTTCAAGGCTACGGTTACACCTTCACAGATTCAAACACACACACCTAGATGGCTCTTTCCCCAAACCCTGGACTATTTCCTTTTTTTTTGGTACTGGGGACTGAATTCACAGCCTTGTGCCTGCCAGGCAGGTACTTAAAGCACTGAGCTAAATCCCTGGCCCTGGACTATTTCTTGATCATATTTTCTGTATTGTATTACACTGAAGTCATTGACTTACTTTCTCTCACTGTTGGTCTGAATGCTTTTGTAAAAAAGCAAACTTTCTTTTCATTACTCCATCTCAGTATCTACCAAGGATCAGATCTGGCATACTATGTTCATCACACTGAAGGCAGTTAAAGAGTGAATAAGTTAATTAGTAACTAAAGCCTAAAATAATCCTTTCTCCAAAGCACTGTTCTCCTTTTATAGAGAATGTCAATAGTTATTCAATATCAATATGGGTAACATCAATAGTTATTTAACAGTTAAAAGTTAGACAAGAAAGTCTTTTTTTTCCCTCTCATAAACAAGGTAATCAATATTCTTGTAGCTTTTACAAAATAACTTTTTTTTTTGATGATTATGTAGTTTGGGATAGATTTCTATAAATAAAAGTCATAGGTCAGATGACTTTAATTTCTTTATATTCATTTATGTTACCACTCAGTTATGAATTACCCTGGCTCATCTTTGACACTGTCCACCTATCTTATACCTAAAGTCAACTGAATTTTATCTATGTGTCTCATTTCTCTTCAGAGACAGAACTATTAATTTAGATTCAAGTTATTCATGGCAGTTGCCAGAAGACAGAGACTTCTTAGGTTACTGAGACTCCTTTCCACCCCAAGTCTCAGTTTCCTCATCTGTAAAATAGGAAGTTAATGTTAATCACCTCATGCAGTTAACACTTGGAAGGGTGCTTCACCAGTGCCTGGCACTCAAATGTTCACTAGGAACTGTATAACCAACTGCCACCTGATCTAAATCCAATTACTTTCTCCACCAAAACATATTCTATGTTACCAACAAAGCCATCTTCTTAAACTAGTGATGCATCACCTTCTGCTCAACAGTTCCCAAATGCAAACAGAAAAGTCCAATTTGCTTAGTCTAGCAAAGAATGCCTTCCTTCAAAGAACCAAGCCCACTTTCAAGTTTTCCTTCCATTAGTTTCCTTAAAAACAAAACAAGACAAAACTATCTGCTACAATACAACGAATCTACTCACATTCTTCTAAATATTTTCCATAACCTGTGCCCAACGTTTAAGGCTGAGATGAATGAGTACATGAGTAATATTGCAATTATTCCTTGAAGTCCTTGACACAAACTTGAAGTGACTCTCCATGAATACTTCTACTCTCTGTCAACACACATTTCAATATATTCCCACTTAAATTATCAGTAACCTTTCCATGTACACATCTAAGTGAAATGCCTCCTAATCACATTATAAACTCTTTCCTGGTAGAAGGATACTGTATCTCAGCTCCATGTACACATCTAAGTGAAATGCCTCCTAATCACATTATAAACTCTTTCCTGGTAGAAGGATACTGTATCTCAGCTCCATGTACACATCTAAGTGAAATGCCTCCTAATCACATTATAAACTCTTTCCTGGTAGAAGGATACTGTATCTCAGCTATAGTAGCTACATAAGGTTAGCTGATTTGGTAACATTTATAATACTTTTTAAAGTTGTCATTCTAAAGTCCTTCATGAAAATATTTAATATAATGTATACATTGTTCTAACAATAGCAACAAGTCAGAGTATTACTAGGTTAGGTATGTGATGGGGTTGAGGGGGGTAACTCAGTGGTAGAGTACATGTGTAACGTGTGAGGCCCTGGGTTCAATCCTCAAAACCACACATACACACGAAATTAGGTACATAATAATTATTAATATTCTCAAGAACTTTGATTTCCAAAGGGAATATGCATACCAAGTGATCCACTGGATATACAAAGAAAAGAACATTTTTTATATCTTTTTAAAAATTGTTTTGTATAAGCTTTTAAGGTACGTAATTTATCAGAATAGTAGTTGGTATATGCAATTTATAAATAAAACTGAGGTGTATGAATTGTTTTTAAATTAATGGGGTGTACAATTATGTAAACATGGCGACAACAGCTGCTGAGATATTTATATGGGCCCTGAATCTCAGGTGGACGATAGTGCCAATTTCAACAGATATGATTAGTAACATTTATATACTTGTAAACTATGAAAGTACTTACATAAAACAAAAATATCAGTTCTAAGTTTTATTGTATTGTGAGGTTTAGTACAAAAAAACACTAACTTAAAGAATTAAATTTCATGCTAAAGTACCCAAACAATAATATGTCCTCAATAAGCCAAACTTTAATGTAAAAATTGAAGACATACAGGTTAAGTTTTTATTTTGTTCACTGTTAGTTGTTTTTAACATTGTTTCCTTATTCTATAAATGTGATCTCTTAGATTCAAGGAAATAATTAGCTACACCATAAGAATTATCACATCAGCCAGATGTGATGGCGCATGTCTATAATCCCAGCACTCAGGAGGCTGAGGCAGGAAGATTGTTACAAGTATGAGACTAGCCTGTGCTACAAAGTGAGCTCAAGGCCAGCCTGAACTGCATAGTGAAACCCTGTCTCAAAAAGACAAAAGAAAGAATTATCACACCAGTAAACTAATAAGAGAGCACAAAATTGCCAGGTTTGAGGGAGGGGTAAATGATGAGTTCTCTACAACTAAACTAGTTTTTATAATGACAAATAATTTTATACTTTCTTTTGGAATGGCTGTAAGACAAATGCACTTTTAAAAAACCCATGAATTTCTAGAATATGTTTTTCAGAATTATGACCTTTTCTCTACCTTAAAAATGAAATGTTTGGGAACATAACCATACACTTGAAAAGTTACCATCAAGAAAACTCTCAACTGTTACTGTTTTCAGTGGCTGCTCTATAGGTTAGTATTTTATAAAAGAAATCATTAAATTTTTGTGAGTAGTACATTTATAAAAATGTTCATTCCTTGTACATGTGTGGAGCAGAGAAAGTTCTTTCAAAGCATTAAGTTCAAAGACCTAAACATCAGGAAACTTGGATTCTGGCCAGACTTTCTTGGACTTTCTACCATAGAGAATGTTTTCTGGTAGAGACTGTGACAGTAACTGGATGAGGTGACATGTGAAAATGCAGCAAATGGCTTGGTCTGACCATCATAAATTTTTACATTTTTAAAAATGTATTTACATTTATGTGCTTTGCCATGTTAATAAATAAAATGTAGGCTTAAAAACATAAATCTGCAGAATAGTCATTAGACATTAAAAATACGCTTTTTAGTGATAAGTTGTTTTAAATAACAGAATCACAGAGGCAAAACTCATGTATAATGACAGAAGTAAGGAAGTGGTTACCTCTGAAGAGACAGCTGTAACTAGTGGGAGGGTCAAAAATGGGTATAACTGCTTTATGACAATTTATTGAATACAGACTAGTAAAAAGATACTGATCTTATCAGAAATAATCACAGAATACTTACGTTTTGAAATTATAATGCCTCTTATTAGTAAATTTTTAGTGCAACTCATTTCAGTAGAGTACTTATTAATATTTCAAGCAAAAAAGCCCAACTAAAAAAACAGCCAGATTGATTAAGCAAAGAGACTGCTGGAATATGACTGTGTTAACTAGTTATAAAAAACTGATAAATAGTTTAGTAATGTAAAACAAAATAACCTTGTTTAACTGAAGTTTAAACATACAGCTTAAACACACATGGAACAAATGGCATTTCCCAAACACAAATTAAGAAATACAATTTAATAAAAAAACTGAAACCCCCAAAACTAAAACTTTTTAAGTGTTCATGGAAAGTTTCAACTTTAAAACCTATCCAAATATTCTAAAATCCAAAAGCTCCAAAATTGGAAATATCGTACCAAGAATTCTGGGAAAGGTATACTCAACCTGGATTTTGTCTACATTCAAAACTTTATATTTTACAGGAATTCAAATAAACTTATGAAAGTCCAACTTTTGAATGTATACTTACCTGTAAAATGTAAACTGTCCAAACTACTCAAATGAATACATAGTAAACATTTACAAAGATGACAGACAACAACACAAAGGAGACAGTCACAGAGTGCAAATTTCTGAAATGAAAGATATGTGTGCATTACAACAAAATCTTTTCATATGTACAAAAACTAGAGTACCAATAAGTTTTAAAATAAGAACAATGATCCTCAGATATCCTTGACTTCCCTGAAAGTGATAACTTAGGAAAAAAAAAATGACTAACTTTGGAAATAATCACAATGACTACACTTTTAAAGCAAAGCAGTCAAACAAATGACTGAAGTGGGCTCCATACGCTGAAGTTCTCTAAGTATCACCTCAGTCATTTATATTTCAGACTTAAGAAACCTGTAACTGCTCTGTAAAACCAATCATCCTCCTTGCCTTTATGCCTCAACCTGTTAATCATGTGTGTTCTGGGGCAGAACCTCTGTCCCAATAGCCTCTTACTCAGTCTTCAAAGCACAGGTCAGGTATCTCACCTGTTTCTTAAGACATTGTTACTATATGCCCTGTGCACAACTCAGTCAAATAATGCAGCACTGAGGACATTACAGAAACCACTGCGACCAGGAATCATGTAGTTCCATAAATCATCCGAGGGTTTATTAGGCTCAAACTGAATATAGAACAAAAGATACAGTTCTCACCTATGAGTAAACAAATATATTACCATCCATTATATAAAATAACCCAATCTTAGAAATCATATTTCACTTTTTCTTTCATTTCTTTCCCATACAGGAAATAAAGGTTTCAAAAATTTCATCCTGAAACACACACTCTCCACCCTTCTCTGACTTGACTTCAATGCATGTTTCTGTAACGTGAAGTTAGCTCATACGTGATTGGGGAAAAAAACGAGAATATCAATAAAGAGAGGTCAAGCTGGTTTACATGGAATTTTTTCCCCCAAACACATTAATGTTTTGTATTACAAGTAACTTATGTTGAATATAAAGTATCCTAACAGCTAAAATCAGCTGCTGTTTTTAGTGCATGAATTTGCAGAACATAAAGCTTTTCTACAATAGATTATTTCTCTGCAGTAGAAATGTTTATACATAAATCTTCAATTAGTCATACTTTTATTAATTTAAAAATGTATTAGTAAGGTGCTATTATATCAAGATCAG
>RJWM01010200.1:38231-64706 GCA_004363535.1 Dasyprocta punctata
CCCCAACTCCATTCATGACAAACAAAACTTCTCAGCAAGCTAGGAATACAAAGATCAAGAATTTTAAAGCAGCCATTATAGCTGTCTTTGAAGCCTTCATAATGAATGCAAAAATAAGGAAATACCAGGAAAGAAAAATGAACAATACTGAAATTCTACAAGTATAAGTCTTTCCAATTTATTTTCTTTTTTCTTTCTTATTTTTTTTTTTTACTAGTAAGCTATAGTGCTTATGGACACTGTATAAATTTTGAAAACATGAAACAATGAAGTATTTATGTAACATAATAAAGATATGAAACAGATAAATTGATATTCTCTTATGTTTTCAATTCCTTGTATTTAAAATGGGAAAAAAGACTGAGTCATTCATTTAATTAAAAAAATTATTGATGATATACTAAGAATTAAAATAGTGAGATATGAATGAAAACAAAAACAAAAATGGTCTCATTCAAGGAGCAATCAGCTCATATTCTCTAAGAATCTGTTGTAACAATATAGATGTATAAATACTTATTCAATGAGATTATTTTATCCTAATGATGCTAAAAAGGGACAGTGCATATTCTAGGCACAGTATATATAATACATTTCTCAATATTTCAACAATTCTATTATCCTTATAGAACAGAAATTCTTGCCCGAATTTTTTCTGTTTTCATACAATTTCTAAAAAAAGTATGTATGTCAGAATTTAAAAACTAGCAAAACATAAAATTTGACAATTGGAATTTTTATGTTTTGTTCTAATAGAGATTTAGGATCATTTTGCATCATAATATTTTGCCTGCTTATGCAAAGGCTCAAAACACTAGTGAAGCATGAAACTGAAGGCTGTTTAGTAAAACTAGAAGCTATCTTTCTCTAGATCCCCACAATGTGGAAACTACAAGTTCATGAATGAGACTTTACATCTGATTTTACAAAATACTTTGCCATTTAATAAAAATTTGAAGAACTGATCAGTTGATTAAAAATAGGGCATCTAAGCTGGGAGTAGTAGTGCATGCCTGCAATCCCAACACTTGGGAGGCTGAAGCAGGAGGATCACAAGTTTGCAGAGAGCCTGGGCTAAATAGTAAGTTCAAACCCAGCCTGACCTGCACAGTGAAACCCTGTCTCAAAAAGACAAAACAAAAACAAAAACAAACTTCTATCTGTGGGACCATCTACAAACTATCACAGGGTCATTGTATGGATGTGATAAAATCACTTTTGGTGATAAACTGGTACAATGCTTTAGAAAGGCACTCAGATGCTGAGCCAGGGAGCTGACTCAGTGGTAGAGCACTTGCCTAGAATATGCAAGACCCTGGGTTCAATCCAAAGCACTGAAAGTTGGGTGGTGGCGGTGGGGGGTGAGGGAGCACTCAGGTTAACACTTCTGAAATGTACTTTAATGGCTTGTTAAGAAATGTTGTATGGGATGAAATTTCAGATTTAGTTAAGTTTGGGAACTCTGATTTATCTCAGGGCTTCTCAGTCTTTAATATAAGAATGTACATTGTGAGTTTCCAAAAGGGAAATAATATTTAGCATTTCAAAGACTTATTTAAGTTTAATACTCCATTTTTATTGAGTATCTCAAGGGACTAGTGTGTTCCACTGAAACCAAATTTCAGGAACTGTAAACTGGATAATAGGAGGATATACTTTCTTGGTCCAGTATATCAATCCCACAACAAGAGATGCCAGTAAGAGTGAAGATACTCTGTATAGTATTAATTATAACAGCAAAAATTAGAATGGAACTTTAATAAATATTAATATATCGATGTCAAGGACCAGTATACATTTACTGTAAGTGCTAGAAGGGAGATTATAGATCCATAGAAATGTTTGTTAAATTAAAGACATAATCCAATTTTCTACTTGTTTTAGGATTATAACAATATAAAAGTGTTTATATACAAACAAGACAGAGAAGAGTGGAAAATGAAACAAGTTAATGTTCCAAATAGTGGGACTGGAGTAATTCTTTTAGTTTAACTTTTATAGTACTGTGTACACAACAGATAAAAAGTGGTAGCTGTAAAGAAAAACATAAAGGTAAGAATCTTGATTAAAAACTATTTTAATATCTTTTTTGCCATATTAAATTTCCTGGTAATCAATGATATTTAAATTACAGGACCATTTAAAGACTGTCACCAAGCAAAGGAAGCTGGGCATTCAGTCAGTGGAATTTATATGATTAAACCTGAAAACAGCAATGGACCAATACAATTATGGTGTGAGAACAGTTTGGATCCTGGGGGTTGGACTGTCATTCAGAAAAGAACAGATGGCTCTGTCAACTTCTTCAGAAACTGGGAAAACTACAAGGTAAAATCAGTGAGCTAACACCTAGGGAAGGGGAACAAAGACACTCTTGCAGTAGTGGCCATTCTTTCCAGGCAATAAATATGATATGGAATTAACTACTGAAATGATTTTCATTATCTATCTACAATTGTGAAAAAGACTGCTTTCCCTCTAGTTTTAAAATCAAAGCTAAAAAGCAAGGTAAAGATACACTTTAAAATGCACCCCTTTGGTCTGCATGATCTACAATTATACCTTGCAAACATTACTCAATCCTGTTTTCTAAGACCTTTGTAACATCAAACATACTTAAGCAATAATAAAGTATAGGACTTTTAAAAAAATGATCCCCTTTCTTGGAGTAATTATTTCTGATAACTGTGTGTGAAGTTTATGATACAACATGGGCCACTGGGGAGTGATATATATCAAGATTTTCATATAGAACTAGATCATGTTATAAGTTTTGGAAAGGTAAACGATTGGTCTTCATTAATGATTTTGATGTTCATAATGATAATTTTATGAGTGGCATACATACATCCTCAATTAAAAGATGGCAGACAGGAAAAATTGTATTTCCTAGATGGTGAATTCCCTGTTCAAAGCTGTGGGGTAGCATGTGATTACTCAGTCTTAAGTGAAAATTTACAGGCAGCTAAGAATGTAAAATTAATATACACAAGTCAGAAGTTGTATAAATTTCTAAACAAGAACTAGCACAAATGCTGGGGAGGGGTGCAATTCCTACATTTAAGAGTGTGAGATCAAGTCTGCCAAAGTTGTTTTGCACACATCTAAACTGTCAAATGCTTATGGAAATAGGGTAATTTCAAACTGATTTTTATCAAACTGATTTACAACTTTTCAAAGGGGAATTCTGAAGATAATTATAGTACTTTATCTTCTTATATTTACTAATTTTACTTTCAGTAAAGTTAAGGCAGATAGTTTGGAGCCAGGTATGATACCATGTGCCATTAGTCCCAGCATTCTGAAGACTGAGGCAGGAAGACTGTAAATTCTAACCCAGCCTGGGCAACTTAGTAATTTAATGAGACCCTATCTCAAAGTAAAAAATAAAAATGGGCTGAGGATGCAGCTCAGTACAGATGCTTGGGGTTTAATCCCTAGTACTACAGGGGAAAAAAAAAAAAGCCTACAGTGCATGCTATCATTTTCCTTGAATGACCTTAATAATATCGGGTATCCTCTTTCTTTCACTAAAGCAGAGAGACTATCCACATACTCATACAGAAAAAGAAAAAACTGGATGAGTATGAGAGTAGGAAACTAACTTTTTAAGGATCTAGGTAGTTTACCAAATAAGAGTTTTTAGTAGACATAAATAAACTTGGTTTTGTTTTGCCTTTGTCTTATCTGTAGGGTTTGAAGCTGGCTATGCAAATAAATATTGACATTTTAAAAGAAAGCAAAGCAAAACAAAATGACAATATGGAGCTTATAAAAATCAGGTGATCCACTAAAATGGAAGTTAATATTACTAATGAAATGGCAAACATCTTTATGTTACTGAATGTTAAAAAGTTATCTACAGTATACCAATATTTACTATTTCTCCACTTATTTACTGATGTTTCTTTATTAACAGAAAGGATTTGGAAATATTGATGGTGAATACTGGCTTGGACTAGAAAATATCTATATGCTAAGCAATCAAGATAATTATAAGCTGTTGATTGAATTAGAAGACTGGAGTGATAAGAAAGTCTACGCAGAATATAGTAGCTTTCGTCTAGAACCTGAAAGTGAATTCTACAGACTGCGCCTGGGAACTTACCAGGGAAACGCAGGAGATTCTATGATGTGGCACAATGGTAAACAATTCACCACACTGGATAGAGATAAAGATATGTATGCAGGTGAGTAAAAAGGTAAAACAAAAACAAAAACAAAAGCAAACCAATTTCACAGAATCATCACTTTCTGTGCATTACACAGAACCTGGCTAAAGGTCATTTTGGATACAAAGCACATAAAAAACCCCAGCTTTTAGGATCTCTTCTATAGGTGTGATATTCGGGAAAAATAAGATTCTGAGAGAAAACCAAAGCCAAACCAAACCACAATCATGTGGAAATAAAACACCCACAAATTTATGTACTAACCTGACGACTACTGTGTACCAAATACTACTGTGGGTGCCAGAAATACGGCAGTGAACACGTTTCTGCCCTTTGGAGCTCACCTCTAAGCAGAGGAGATGAAATGATTTATTATTATTTATTAGAATATATGTAAATAAAATAAGAGAACAGAAGAAAGTGATGGGCAGTAGGACCTAGGGTGGGTGCTACTGAGTTAGTCAGGAAGGGCGAATATGAGAAGGTACTGTCTGAATAAAGTTCTGCAAGAAGAGAAGGAGGCAAGTCAAATGGATATATAGCATAAGAGCATTTCTTGGGAAAAAGGCAAGATGATTGTGAAATGTGGCACAGAACATGAAAAAATATTTTCATTAGAACAATCTAATTAGACCATCCACACAATTTGAAATTTAATTCTCATATACTCTGCCTTTAAACCTAGTTTCTGGCACTGAAGAGGTATCTAACCTGAAAAATGATTCATTTTTCCTTCAACTGTTATCTTGGCAAAAAGCACATAGGTCTCTATGTTAACCTATTTCAAACTGGCGTAAGTAGGTGAAAAGAGATGACCACAATTTATGTCTACTTGTTTAGAGAAACCTACTTAATCGCTGGTAAAACTATGTCACTGTATTATGCTTTTACTATTTTAAGAATTTTACCCTTTTCTTTAGCCAACGCTGTATCTTTCCTTTCCTGGTCTCTTCCTCTGTATCTCTCCTACGTATAAACAATGCATTTTATTTACCCTAATAACTAGAAAATTAAACCTCTTTTAAAAGTACATATTAAGCAAGCAAAAAATGAAGCCAAGAAGGCAATTAAAGTCATCTTTTTAAGTACAGGAAACAAGGTAATGGAATAAATGAAAGAAAATTACTAATTACCAAGAAAATAGTATGGGAGGATCAAATTGAATTATTCCACAGCAGAGTAAGTTTTTGATGATTTGTAAAGTACCATACTTAAGAGTGAACTTTTACTGTGGTATCTTTTATTTCTCAAAGGCAACTGTGCTCACTTCCATAAAGGAGGCTGGTGGTACAATGCCTGTGCGCATTCCAACCTGAATGGAGTGTGGTACAGAGGAGGCCACTACAGAAGCAAACACCAAGATGGAATTTTCTGGGCCGAATACAGAGGCGGGTCATACTCCCTGAGAGCAGTTCAGATGATGATCAAGCCTATTGACTGAGGAGAGATGGTCTCCAATTTAAACGACACAAAACTCTGATTTTTCAGTTCCCCAAATTGTAAATGTTACATGTATATTACTTTGCACAGTTTACATAGTTTGTAAAATGAATTTTGCTATAACTATAAAAAAGATCTGTGAATGTAGTTTTACCTTCCTTCAGTATACTACAGGTAATTATTTGTATCCATATTCTAGTTATTTCAAAAATTATATTGATTGAACACAGGCAAAGTTTGTTTCCTAAAATGTAAATATTTGTCATGATGTAAAGCAAATCTTAGCTTTATTTTAAAATTGAAACTACATGCTAAAGATATTTAACAATTTACTTTAAAACTATGAGAATGATCTAACTTCCAATGAAAAAATAATTTTAAGATTTCAGTCAAGTAATGCATATTATTTATAAAAGTACAGACAGGAAATTAGAGAACTCTCTAGTTTTGCCAGTAGAAAATACTTTTTTCCATTGAATAAAAGTTCCTTCAAATTGAATTTGTGGCTTTCACATTTAATGATTGTATTTGACTTCTTGGTATATTCTATGATTTCCCCAAAAGAACTAAGTGGTCCACAGTATGAAATACTTATTTTTAAAACAAAACAAAACATCAAAAACCACACATAAATAATCATTACATAAATGTGAAACTTATAAAGAGAAATAAATAAATAAATTTCTTCTATGATATGAACAGCAAAATTTTCTGCAACGCACTTTATAGTATCAGTAAACTGTTGATGTTATTAAAATGAAGAATATTTGGTGTGCCAATGTTTCACACATTTAAATTATAATTTCAAGCATATTTGTTAGTATCCTTGTCCCTTTAATTTTTTGGTCTATCGTGTTGAAAAAATCCTATCTGCTAATCAAGTTAAAAAACTTGGACAGCTTCACAAGTATTGGTACTAAAACAGTGTTAGGGAACTGTTACATTTTCCAAATAATGAGGATTCCACAGCTTCAGAGCAGAATACACATGGGTGTGGCTCATACAAACTGCAAACTCCACTTCATAGTGTGTGACTAAAGTTTAGCCTTACCTTGCCTTTAACTCATTTTTGCAATCAACAACTTTATTAGGGATCTTCTGGGAAAACTTTCTTCCAAAAATATATTTATTGCTTAGAGCTGACACTCCCTCAATCTTTTTTAAAAATTTTGCTCAAAAACTTCAAATTCCAATAGTTAAAAACACAACACCACTAACAGAGGTGTTAAAACTGGGGTGATCTGATTTTGTTTATGATTTGCACATAGATCTGTACAGCTGCTACTCTTACTTTTTTTTTTTATTTGATATGTTTTTCAGTAACTAAAAACAGGAATAAAATTAATAAAGCTTCATCTTCAGTGCTTTTATACCACAAGTCTCTGGTCTAAACTAAACCTCAGAAAATGTAACAAAAGAACATTACAGAAAGTTTAAATATATAAAAGAGGGTTTAAAGGATATAAATGAAGTAATGGAAAATGGGAATGTAATTTTGGCTAAAGACAAAGCTAGGGCGAGCTGCCATTTGATCAGAGCTCATGCTTACGATCTAAAAGAAAAGAACTGAACATGCTCTACTGCTGTTTTAGAATGGAATATATAATAATATATAATCAAAACAATAGGGTAATCTAGAGTTTATAATGTCTACAAATCAAACCAAAGAAATGAATAAAACCCTTAAAATATGAAAAGTCAATGACATTTTTTCACCATTAGGCACTTTTTTAGACAAATGTCACAGCCTTTTATATATTTAATAAAATACTACAGAAAGGAAAGGAAAATATTCCATTAATTCCTGTAGAACTACAGGAAGCCTTAGACTTTGTTGAAAGTACCTGAATTTTAAATACATGTATATAGCTTAATAAAAATTTCTGAAAGTAATATAGAACTATATTCTATTTGAGAGGTTAATATTCAACGTAATAATATGTGAAAAACAAAAAAAGGACCAGATAAAACTCAAAGATTATTCTAAGTTCAGATAAACTTTAAAATTTTCATTACCTATGATAAGGACAGCACTACAATGCAAAAGACAATGACACACAATTCTTTCATTAAAGGCAATGATAAAGTCCATTTCATTCATATTTAATACCAAACACAGTGCTAAACAAATGCTGGTTGCCAGTTGACATAAAAGAAAATGAGGGGAATAAATAGATGACTTATAAAAATATATCACATGCAGGGCCTGGTGGCACACGTCTGTAATCCCAGCATTCAGGAGGCTGAGGCGGGAAGACTGCTATGAATTCAAGGCCAGACTGGGCTACACAGTGAGTTCAAGGCCAGCCTAAACTACATATCAAGACCTTTCGTCAAAAAAAAAAAAAAAAAAAAAGTCACACATTGTATTATTTTATTTAAACAGAAAATCAAACAGTTGCAGGAACAATGAGAAGAGCCTGGAGAGAGAAAGGAGGAGTCATATCTAGACATAGTGCACTTGTGTCCTGTAGAAGGGCTGGAGATTTTACAAAAAATACTTTGTAATATTCTGCTTCCACTCAAAAGTAAGCAATATATAGTACTAAAACAATTTACTTACTTTCATATTTTAAAAATATGCCTTCTTTCCCAGTAAGCATCCTAATCTGGTTGAGCTACTACTGCATCTTCCTATTATATGAATAAAGTAAAAATGAGGTTTGGCAAATACACATGAAAGAGTATTTATCATGTTTCATATAACTGAATTATTTTAGTATTACGTTCATTTTCTCTCTTTGCAGCAAAGCAAAATTTCCCATGCCAAATTCTTCAACAAGCCCCTTAAGATTATTTATTCTCCAATGACAAGAACAAATGAGTGCTGTTAATGATTTTCAGATTTAAAACAATAATTCTCATATAAAACAATTTTTTCCTTAAGATTTGCCAAACCATTCCTCTCTAGACAAATTGTATCTTTGCTCTAAGAATTTTTCACTATATTGTCCAAGCTGACTAATTTTTACCTTGAATGAAAACCAACAGAAGAGACAATTTTTCAAGATATGAGAAGTAGACAGCCAAGACTACATTTTTGATGGCTTATAATTTAATCCATATTGAGTTAGATACATTTCGCAGTATGGAAATAAAGGGTTTAACTGCCATTTAATTCCTACCCTCTTTTTTAAGTTTCACAACGAATGGTTGCTTTTGAGAATTATTTTTAGCAGAAAAAACACTTAGTTTGGACAACCTCTCTTATGTTAAGAAACAGATCATTAGCTGCTACGTTTTCAATCTGGACCACAGATTCTTTTGGTTGATAAATTTTTTCTCTAAATACCCCTAGTAAATACAACAGATACAGGCAAATTCTGTAAATCCAAACAATAGTTAAATGAGGCTACCGATTTAACGAAGAGTATTATCTTTGAAACATCTTCAGGCCAGTTCTGTGCTATCAAATGTACAGCATCTTTTTTTTTTTCCTTTGTCTTTTTGAGACAGGGTTTGACTATGCAGTTCAAGCTGGCCTTAACTCACTTTGTTGCCCAAGCTGGCTTCTAACTTGCAGTGATCTTCTTGCCTCAGACTTCCCAGTGCTGGGATTACAGGTGTGCACCTTATTCAGCCTTGTGCGGCATCTTATAAACACTTAACTTTTGGTAAATTAAACTAGGTCTGTTTTCATATGAATGGGAAAAGATTCTACAATCAAGGTTAAGTTAAATTTTAAAAATCAAGACCTAATTAAATTTAAATAAGAATAAAATATGAAAAAAGTAAACATTAACTAATGTTAAATTTTCATTCTTCAACGTAATTCAACACTGAAGACCGGAAATTTTAAAAACAAGATGTTTATGACATAAATGAAGCAGTCAAAAAGCTGTATAAGAGATCTGCTTCACATTTTTAAAAAAGCCAAATATGCTTTGAATAAATGTACTCTGAAGGTTTGATATAAAACTGTCACTACACTCAAAGGATGATTTTCATGCTTAGAACAAACTGCAGGTGAGTCAGAGTAACTTATCTGACAAATACTTTGTTTCTCAAGTCTACTAATGTTTATACCAAATGGCCCATAATCATCTCAATTTACATGTTTCTCCAAGTAACAGTATGGAGATGAACTATATGAAGACTCCCAATATATAAAATTATGCAGGTGTTAAAGTGTACGTTCTCCATTTTACCATGTTAAGGTTTCTGTCATTTTTTCCCCCTTTTGGTTTCTAATGCTTGGACAGACCTCAGATCAGGTCTCATCTTCTCCTAGAGAATACAGAAGTAGAGCTTCATCAATGGAAATAGGTCACACAAATATATTTATTGTACTGAAATAGAAATTAAAACAGATAAAATTATAGGAACAATGAGAAGAGCTGGAAAAGGATTTAGTTAGTTGAACCAACGAATATTTATTAAATGTTTACTTTTATAAGCATCAGATAATGCTACATTGATGTGATCACTGGTGGACTAAGCTAAAAGATAAGATGAGGCTCAGAAGTTTGGAAAAGAGAAAAAGATGATGAGGTCACTTTCATATGTGTTGGAATTACTTTCAACATTTAATAATCCATCTATATTTTAGAATATAACCTGTTATGAGGCTTCAGGGATTAAGTAGAAAGCTAGATATCCAAAGTCTAGTTTAGATCTGGGAGTCATTGAGCAATATATGGAAAGAGTCTGAACAAGACCACCCCACTAAAGTACGCAAAAAATGGACTGAGATCCAGCATACATTTAACAGAAAGTGAATGAAAGAACAATCAATAAACTAAAAGCCAGAAGTGCAGAAGGTAAACCAAGAAAGACTGGTGCTAGTTGTGAAGTGTGAAGAACTTTAAGGAGAAAAAGCTAATCATAAAATTAAGATGAAACGAGAAATAGCTATTAAATGTCTTAACTACAAAGTTGAAAGTAATCTTACTGAGAAAATTTCTATAGAATGAAGAGGGAAAAAATAACACACTAAACAATCAAACACTCAGTAAGAACAGGGTACTTTTTAAAAAATTAGCTTAAGTGATCCATATGGTGATAGAAAAAAGCACAATTCTAAATCACAAGGACATACGAAAGAGAGAGCTGGGTGTGGTGATGCATGCCTGTCATTCTAGATACTCAGGTGGCAGAGACAGGATTGCAGGTTCTAGGTCAGCCTTTCCAACTTGATAAGCCTTCTCTCAAAATAAAAAATTACAAGGGTTTGGAGATGTAGCTTAAGGGTAGAGCATTTGTTTAAGATGTGTGAGGCCCCAAGTATGGTCGTCAGCACTATTAAAAAAATGTGGGAGGTGCCACAAAAGGAGTTACTAGATATTACACTGATGATACAGAACCATTCTAATGTGAAATTCAAATTTCATATTAAGTCACCACTTTGGGAAACTATAAAATAAATACTCCTAAATAAAAGGATTAATTTGTCATTTTCTCATTTTTAATAAAAATAATTTTTTCTAGAAAATACAAATTATGGAATTTAGTGTGAAAAGGACGATTTAATGATGAGCAAAATCATATGATCCATATGTTTTAGCATGAGAGTTTAGCAGTTCATGCAGTAAATGGAGCATGCTAAGCTAAAACTTTAGATGGCAGATTTTTCACTAATTAGGTCTTAAGGATTCTGAGTCAGGTTTTTATCTTTCTGAACCTTAGCCTTTTCAACTATGAAATAAGTGAATTAAAAGACATCAATATGGACCCATTCACTCTTAAGGACATGATTCTGATTCTGTACATGGTTTTTCTAGACAAACAGAACAAACCTCAAAGAAGACAATTCTATAGCTAAGTATACTATAGCAGAACTCCTCTTCAACTAAGAACTGCCAATTCTCAGTCTATTGTAATGTTCTTCATTAAATAACAAGTTTTGTTCTTGTAAATTATGAAATTATTATTATTTTTTTTATATTTTATTAATAATAAAAGACAAGACAGAAGAGAATCCCCCATACATGCTACGTTTCCCACTGTAAAGAGATGCTTGGGTTGTTGACCAGAGGCCTGGCCAAATCTACAAAACAAAAGTTAGTTGATGTTCCCTGGTTGCTATCAATTTAGCCAGACCTCCGAAACAGCAGCTTGCTGACCCGGGGTGGGGTGGGGGGAGAGTGTTTGTCCCTAATTCCATTATTTTTTAACATCCTCTATTCTTCTTTTCCCCAATATTCACATATGGGGACAGCCAAGGTTATGGTAAAAAGCAGAACACATGGCTGAGTTTGGGAGCTCACATGTAATCCTAGTCACTCAAGAGACTGAACAGGAAGATCAAGAGTATGAGGCCAGTCTGGGAGATATAGTGAGATCCTGTCTCCAAAAAAAAAAAAAGTACAGTACACTGTGTATTGGTCATCAAATGAGCTATGCTTAAGGGCATTTTGCTTTCAACACTGGGTACACAGCACACCTCCCCCTTTCCCAGTGGACTCCCAGGAGGTCCTGTAACGCTGGATGAGTTCAACTCTTCTCCAGGAACAAAGCGCTGAATGGGTATTTATCCACTGTTTTTGTCCATACCTTATCTTCTAAACACTGGTAAAGCTTTCAAAGGTTTGTGGGCTTTCTTAACACTTTTCAATTACTCTTACAAGTATCTTGAAATTAAGTATGAACAGTTAGATAAAAGAGTAGAAATGGGAACCACAGGTACTAGAAACAAACAAATGCTTATCACTTCAATACCCTACAGAGGATCAAATCAACTTAATGTATGGTAGGAATATATAATCTTCTTTATGTTGAATTTATAGACAAATTTAAAAGGACAGTTTGTGCAAGACTTATTTTCATTCGAAACATAACAAAGCCTTATTCACATTTTGTTGAAAATAATCATTATTGATTAAATAGTTCGTGGAATCTATAAACATTGTTAAGATAATAATGAAGAGATAAATTTACAGAACTGTACTAACCTAAATTTTCATGAACAACTGATTTCACCAAGGCAAACAATAATACCAATATTCACTGAAACTACTCTTCACAGTAAAATATCTGCCAATGATGAAAGAACTTTGATTAATGTCTTCAGTGAATGTATTAAACTTCATTGTAAACTACTGTTTTATTCTTTAAGAGCATTACTAAAACAGCTAAAGTACATCATTTTCACTATATGGCTCATTTCTATGAAATACCTTGAGGGTAAAAGGCTAATTCATTGTGAAAAACACATTCCAGGTAATGAAGCTGACAACTTTGTCATTTTTTTCAGTTTAGCAATCTTGTAATTTATTTTCAAGATACATAAACTAAAAAATTGCCTTGAATTTATGCACTAATTAAGGAAGAGCAACGACTAGGAATAATAAACACAGTAACATAACTCACCTAAATAGGGAATGCAAGGTGTCATCTTTAAGCTACTTATATAGTCTCTGAGTCTTTTGTAGTTATCTTCTTTACTCATTACATACTCTAATTTTTCAAAGGTAGTTTTGTCTTTTCGACTTAATAACTAAAAAACAAACAGAAAAGCCTAAGTTATTTACAAGTTCCATTTTATTGTAACAAAGTTCTGAAATTGTATTTACTATAAATTTGGATTTTAATTTAAGTTACACCTTCCTTAATTATATTTTGCTTAATATAAAAATAAAACAAAATCAAACAAAATCAGATATATCTATAACTCAAATTACTTGTAAATGTACATAATTATTAACTAGTAAATAATTCATTATATTTCTCATCTTTTTTAACGATTATGCAATTTGATTTTTATTAAAAAATTATATATTCTCATTCAGCTCTAATGTCAAAATATTTTATTGACTACCTCCTCAAAGATACAATCATTTTTGCATAATCATAAAGAAATACTGAATTTTGTGAGTAAATAATAATTATTCTTGACAACTTTAATGATGGTTAGTCTTAACAAAATTTTTACTTCCCTACATTTTGGACTTCCGACAAGACTTTTTGTCTTTGCCAGCACTTTATCATATATAGCATAACTTAAGAGGCTTGAGGAGTAAATCTGTAGTGACTGCTATTTGAGATCAATGGAGATAATAAAGGGGAGTAAAAGATATGCACCTACATACTAACTAAAAGGTTCAGAAAAAAATTTTTTATCACACCGGAGACTGGTAAAAGTTTTTTTCTTTAAATATATGAAGCAACTATTTCATTATATGTAACAAGATTTCATTTATTTCATGTCAAAATATTAGTGTTATTTTATAGCATACAAAATACTTTCCCTATGTAATTGTCATCTAATTTTCCTGCGAAGTTGACAGAAAAATTTGAATAGAGATGAGCAGACTATGACTTCAAAGGCAACGACCGAATTAGCAGAATAGATTAACATTCTCAAGTCATGCACGCACTCATAAATACATACATTTTCTTCTAGGTCTCAAAGTCTGGTTCTGGATATAGGTAGGCTATTTTGATACAATCTTCCAGCACTACAAAGAGTACAGTTGGAATCGACTTTTCATGGTTAAGCAATTAAGTGTGTCAAAGATGCGAATTACTTTTAGATAATCTCTATCACAAAGATGAATAGTAATCCCTCTTTAAAATATGCTTTCAATGAGTCTTTTGCTTTAATGTTTTAGAGAAAATTCTAGTGTCTAAGATAGTTTTATAATTGTCCCCTGTACCCATTTCAACACAATTTATTAGCATTCTTCAGGTAAGGTGCAAAACTCTGCTTGCTACCAGTCAATCAAATCAACCATTTTGAATAACAAAGTACTCAGACAAGTAAAACAGTTACAGAATGTTCTAAGAACAATAAACCAATGGTAATTCATACACTCAAAAACACTGATACTAAGAGAAACAAATTATTTGAAACTCTTAACTGATCTTGCTACATATGAAATACAAAAATGTAATAAAAACCTACTTTTGAAATTTTCATAATAAATCAGTAACCAGATTAATAAAATTCAATTATGTGGTAGGATTAAGAGAAGATAAAGTACCACTTCAAGATAGATTATTTTCCCAGTGATACTCAGAACCTTGATATAATTTTCTTTTTGAGTTTTTTTTTATGTTTGTATTATCTTTTATATCACTTCATTATATTCTACCCACTGTGGGGTGGGGGATAAAGAAAACAAAGTATTTAACAACTTTTGTAACTCCCCAGGTTTTTCTCATAAGTAGTCTTTTTGGCCAAGAGTATGACAACTGGAAGGAAAGTTCTTCATGTTTTTATTTGTATTACTGAAAAAGGAGGTCCACAGATATCTGGACAGATGTTTATCCACCTAATGTCACAATATGCCTGCTCATGACAGGTGTGGTGGCGCATGCCAGTAATCCCAATACTTGGAAGGCTGAGACAGGAAATTTGCCATGAGTTTGAGGCCAGGCTGGGCTACATACTGAGTTCAAGACCAGTTTGAACTATTTAGCAAGAACTTGTCACAAAAAAATCAAAAAACAAAACACACACATAGACACACACACAAAACAGTACACCTGCTCATGTCAGTCACTGTAAGAAACTCACAGATTATCCCTCACACCTTGATTTGTATTCCTGTGCAATACATATCGATACTTACTTGCATAAGTATTTATTCATCTTTGAATTTGGGTAAAGATTATAATCCTTTGATGATGAAATTAATTATTATTTGTTCCTGGTATAAGTTTATTAAATTATTTCTAAACTTTGTAACAAATGTACATGCATTACCTTCCTACATAAGAACTATGCACCAGTATTGTACCTACCTATATGCTTCTTCTATACCCCATTCCCTTGATTTAAGAAGTAATCAGCGACAGCAATCCTAAACTTGGGTTCATCATTTTTACATTTTATTTCATAATGACTGCAGAGTATCATAAATTGTTTATACACTTCCACCAAAAAAAAAACATTATATGTACTTGTATTTGGTAGGGGGTAATTCTGGGGATTGAACCCAAGGCCTCTGGTAAGTCCATCAGTGAGCAACATCCCACAACGTGACAACTGCTTTCGTTTACTCAATATCTAACACTCAGGTTTCATTCATGAAGCTGCAGGTTGCTGTAGGTCACTCATTTTTATTGCTTCCATGTGTACTTTCCTTTCTAAAAATACCTTTAGAATGCTCATTTTAATTTTTTTCTTATTTTTTCTTTTTGGTTTGTTAAGAGTTCGTACAAACAAATTCTTGATTGGTTACAGTTGTTTTACCTATCCCCTGGCTCCTGTCTTTTCCATTTTCTTTAAAGTGTCTTTTGGAGAACAGCAAGTATATCCATCTTTTCTTTCATTTGTGGAACATGGTGCATCTTATCTAAAATACCCCTACCAATGCAAAACCAGAGAGATAATCACCCATTTTTCTTCCCAGAGCTTTAAAGTTTTGCGCTTCACATTCACTTGACAATGATTTTTATAAGTGGTACAGGTAGATTTTATTTTTTGTCTTAATAATCTATTTTCCAGTTCCATTTAATAAATAATCTATTTCTTCATGGATTTACAATGCTTCAATTTGTCACATCAGTGTTCTAAAGCAAGGATCTATTTCTGGTTTCTTTATTGTTTTCATTGGTAGATACATCTAAACCTGTTCAAATCTTACAAAGCCCAAATTACACAATAAATTTGATACCCATTACAGTGCCCATGTCCTTAACCTCCATTTTCTTCTTTAAGACCTCTTCCTCCTATACCTGTGCTTTTCCATATAAATTTCATAATCAGTCTTACTCCCCCCAGTATTACTAAGATATGTGACATGTAAAATTGTATTTAAAATGTATGTTTTGAGATATAAAGTGAAGTGTGTACCAACCTGATTAATATACCCAAATAGTATAGTAAAAATATCTTTAATACCTAGTCTCTTAGTAAATTTCAGGTATACAACATAGAATTATTAACTACGATCACTATCCTGTGCATTAGATCTTGGGAACTTATTCATTCTACATAACTCAAACACTGTACTCACTGACCAACATCTCTCAATTTTCTCTACTCCCCAAACTACCCTTCTATTTTTTCCCTCTGTGTCAGACTTTAGATCCTACATGTGAGACACAGTGTATTTCTGTTACCTGCTTTATTTCAGTTAGGATAATATTCTCCAAGTTCATTCTTGCTGTTGCAAGGGGCAAAATTTCCTTCTTTTGAAGGCCAACAGTACTTTACTACACGCTTAATCCAATCATCTACTCATAGATCCTTAGGTTGCTTCCGTATCTTAACTACTGTAAGTAATTTTGTAACGAACACACTCTTTCGTATATGGAATTTCCAATTTTAAGGTTTCAGTCCAGGATCACCTGGCCTATAGCTTTGGCCTGTGGTACAGGTCAAACATCACGGTGGAGAGTGCACTGTTGAGCAAAGCTGCTCATCTCTCAGTTGCCAGGTAAGAGAGAAAGTAAGAGGGTAGGGCCCCATGAGCCTTTCAAAGGTGTGCCCCTCAATAACCTAACATCCCACTAGGTCACATCACCCGCCTCCCAAAGGGCACAGAACCTCCCAACAGAACCACCAGCCTAGGATCAACCCTTTACATATGGGCCTTTGAGGCACAATTAAGATGGTACCACAGCTCTGTATCTATTAAACAATAACCCACATTTGCACCTGTTCCAGTTCTTGGCAACCACCATTCTACTCTGTCTCTGTAATTCTGAGTATTCTATGTACCTCAAAGAAGTAAAATGGTATTTGTCCTTTTAAGTTCGCTCATTTCATAATATTTGCCAGATTCATCTATGGTACAGAATTATCACAGAACTTCTTTTGAATAATATTCCATTGTATGTATGTACCTTTCATTTATCTAGTCGTCTACTTATAGATGTTCGGATTTTTATGTTATGTCTATTGTGAATTATGTTCCCATTGGCACTGATGCAAAAGTATCTGTTTGTGAGTCAGGTGTGATGGTACACACCTGTAATTCCAGCATTCTGGAAGTGTGAGAAGGATCCCAAGTTCAAGCCCAGCCTAGGAAACTCAGTGACTCAGACTCTGTCTCGAAATAAAAAAAATTAAATAAAGAACTGGGAATGTAGCTCAGTGCCCTGGATAGAATTCCCAGTATTGCAAACAAACAAACAAATGGCTAGCAAAAACCCAACAAACAAAAATCTGTCTGCTTTTAATTCTTTTAGGTATATACACAGAAGCAGAACTGCTGTACTGCATGGCAGTTCAATTTTTAAGGAGAAGTTTTGTTGCTTTTAATCATTTTCTGCAGATTGTTTTGGGTTGTCTTATAGATAAGTGAACATCATAAACAATAATTTTTATTTCCCTTTTTCTACATCAGAGAAAAAGTTTCTTTTTCTTATTTTTTATACTGCACAGGATACTTCTATGTTGAACAGAAACAGTAAGATGGACATTCTCTTCCTTGATGTTAAAGAGACCATCCCTAGTATTTCCCTTATTACAGGATGTTGCAGACTTTGGGGCACATTTCTTTTATCAGTGAAAAAAAAATATGCCTCATTCACTAAAAGTTTTAACACAAGTAGAACTCAAACTCATAAAATATTTTCTAACTTGACCCAATACAAGTTTTCCCATTGTACTTTCTGAAACTCAAACTCCACCTCTGCAAAATCCCCATCTTTAACCTTTTCTCGAAGCATCTTCTTTCTTTTACATCTTGTAACTTAAGCCTAGAGGTCAGTTATACATAATATTTGCTCTTCAAAAGCTCTTACAACTTATCCCACTTTCCTCCCTAAAATTATCCACCATCTAATTTGCTGTGTCTTGATCTCACTAGATGGTGAGTGCTGTCAAACAAAATTTCGTGTATTGATGGAGACCCATGTGAGGTTTAATACAATAGTCACCAGTCAACATGTGGCTGTTGAGCACTTACAATGTGGCTAGTATGGCTGAGGAAGTGAATTTTTAATTTAATGATCTAAATTTAATAGCCACAAGTAGCTAGTGGCTCCTGTATTAAACAATACAAGATTGTAACATTTATATTACCTCCATTTAATGACCTACAAGTCATTTTCCCTCTATATCCATAAGACTTTAAAAGTTGGAGAAAAAGAGTCAATGAACCAAAACTATCCTTATTAAAAATATTAGTGATTGCAATTTTCACAGAGAGAACATTCTCAATGTCATGAGATTTCTGATTTCTTGATTTTTTCTAGTCACACAATCTCCCACAACTTTCTACTTTTACTCTTTCTGTGATCTTGAATATGGTAGTTACTTGACTTCACTGGAACATCTAATCTAGTAACTATATCACCTTTTCACTGTTTATCACCTCCCTCATTTACTTGGCATAGTTTCTTTATCAATAAAACAACTCAAATACTTTCTTTTTGATCTCTTGTGCTACCTTGGATCCCTCTGGTACAAACACGAAGAAAAATACCAACACTGCTTAAACACAATTCTCATTATGCAGTGTCTGTGAGTGTTTTTAGTCATATTGTTGTGGCTGCCTCAAAGTTTCACACTGATTGGAAACATTTACTTTTCACATGCATCTTAACTGAAGAGCCAGAAGTTGCACAGTGCAGATTCAGTGCATATGGAAGTGCCATAATGCTTTTACCAGCCCACCTTGCCATGAAAAGCACTGAGGGCCATTCACTAGATATTTCTGTTTCAATCTCGCAAAGACACTTACAAAAGAAGACTTCCACAACAGCCTCAGAGAGTGGCAAGAATGAAGGGATATGTATACTCAAAGTGAGGGAGAATACTTTGAGGAGATTAATGGCAATGTGGTTTTTTTACTGTACTACCATACATTTTCATTTAAACACACACCATGTTTTGATGAGCTTTTGTATCTGTAGATATGAAAATTCACGCCTTTACTTTGGTCAAAGTGATAGAACCAAATATGATTAACATAACATCAGAATGTAGAACAATATTATGATTCCAGGTTTACCATCAGATTTTCCACTAGTAATAAGGAAAAAACCTTAAGATTTATGACTAAAAATTAATGGAAGTATAAATCACTAAATTTTTTCAAACTTACAATTTAAATTTTCCTCAAACTCATTAAAATCATGATCTTAACATGATTAAATGCCATTTTTTGCATGCATACTTTCCCATCAGGTGAATATGAAACACTATGCTTTCAAAGGTTACAAAAATGATTCTCAAAAGGGCAGAAACCAAATACCAAATTGTGAGCTACCCATAAATTACCTGACAAATTTGATCAAACACTTCAGAGAAAATGCAGAGTTCAAAGTACAAAGTAATTTAAAACTGAGCTACTACCATAATATTAATCATACTAAGAACCACCAAAACCAAATAAAATGTAATGTCTTTACTTCCCAAAAGAAAGCTAACCTTTTATTTACTAAGGAAAATTACTTACCGCCCATGTTTTAGTTAACCTGAAAATTGGGGCACTCTGTAAGCCAGAAACCACTGCCATAAGTGCATGAAGATTATTCAGTTCATACAGTTTCTGACAATTTAAGAAAAAGGGAGAGGGTAAAAAGTTTAAAAACGACTTTAACACAAATACAGACTGACATGCACAATTCAGGCAATCAATAATGTTCTAGTGTCTAATTACTTTCATCATTGAGATTTGTCTCTAAGAGTACCCTCTGTGTTTATAGCAAGTTGTTTTTTGGCCCATAAGAGAAGCTCTAGCTTCTAAACTGACCACTGTTGCCAAACTCTGGGAATAAATCTACCTCTAACTGGGTTATTTATTTATTTATTTATTTGCGGCACCAGGGATCGAACTCAAACATTGCGCCTGCCAGACAGGTGCTCAAGCCACTGAGCCAAACTCCTGGCAGGGTAATATATTTAAAAACCAGTTATGACTAAGGATCAAATTTACCTGGTATGATCATGTACCCGGGTTCTAGTAAGCAGTCTCCTTTCTTATAGTGAAATATTACTAATCCTTAGTCTTATGCTCCAAGTTTCAAGAAAGGGTCTACCCAGGATTTTGATCTGCTTTCCTGCCAAATACTCTAATTATTTCAAGGCTAGGGTTCAAATCTTGTTTCCACTGTTCTTAATTTCCTGCTTCCTCCTGCTTTAAACCTCAGATCCTTTGCTTTTTGTTCATTCTGGGACATTACTTTTACGATAAAGTCTGTGTGCAGAAAATGTCCAACACTAGGTTCCATCAACTTGCCAAGAGTTCTACTTGACATATATTGCTAATTTTCCAGATTTTATTATACTACTTCATACATCCCAAAGGTTCTATCTAAAAACCAGTCATCTTAGAACTTTCCTAACTCTGCTACCAGATAAGCCCTATGTCTAGAAAATGCCAGAGGTGAGGCATTTCACTGAAACTACATGAAAATGAATAAAAACAAAATAATAAGTATAAAACAAAATGTAAATCTTAATTCAGAAAGGTTGGATTATCTAGCTGGGGAACTATTTAACTATTAAACATATGTTAAGCATTTATGGCAGACTAGGCACAATGTTAGATTTTGTATGTGTAAGAATGAAAAAAGATCTACAAAAAAGAAATTCTGCTGCAAGACTACTCCAACTCATGTGTGAGTTTCCAGTCTGTTGGAATGCCCTACAGATTTCATACTTGTCAGCCCCTACCATCACTTGAACCAACTCCTTAAATCTCTTCATGTGTTGTATGTTTAAAATTTTATACATATTTTTACACAGTTATTGGTCTGTCTTTCTGGAAAATATTGATTGGCACAATCTACTAAAGGAAAAGACAGACCTACTAGTTTTGTAACAAATTGAATATAGAAAGCAGAGAGTCAGAACAGAGGGATTTAAGAGACTGCTGAGAAAAAAATTATAGTCTGAGATAAAGGCAAAGTTGTCAGAGACAACATAAAGTCTTATGACTCTAAACAGGAATTAAATGATTATATGATGAGAAAGTAGGTTTAATGATCAAAATTTGATGATCTTGTATAGAACATAAAAGCAAAAACAAGAACAAAAACAAAACTATCAAAAAATGGAAATTCAGTCTATGAGAAAAGTCATTAATTTCTATTTTCCTAAAAAGTAGTATTTACCTAAATTATTACAAAGAATTTTTCTGAATTTTTATGACACTTCTGAAAAATAACATGCATGTAGAAGGCACGCTCTGCCACCTAGTGCCCCAGAATTTGTTAGAATATAATTGTTTCCATGTGCTCAAGGAAACTGTGGAAGTTATAAAACAATAATTGCACACATGGTATCCTCACTGTAATCTGCCTTTTTGGTTTACAGGTAAGGTAAGTTATGATTACAAGAATCATAAAGAACCAATGTGGCTATTATTAATCACACTTCTTAGTGAACTTAATATAAATTTGCATTTGTTACAGGTTTATTTCAGTGTCCTTTTTCGGAATGTCCTTTTAGTTCTTTCCTGCTGTATTCCTTTTTTTTTTTTTCTGCTGTATTTCTTATCAACACCACAAAATAGTTGTTCAGTGACCGTATTTGGTAACATCGCACATAAAATTTTTTTAAAAATAAAAGAATTTTTATTCTCCATGTCTGGCAGGGTTATCTATTTTGAAAGTAAATTTTAAAATGGCTATGTATTCCTCTACTTAATCTTATTGGCTTTTTCCACCACCTTCAAAATAGTGTAGCATTTTATAAATACTGTACTTTAGCATAATCTGACCTATCTACTTATCTAGCAAAATAGATGATATAATTTACCTACTCAGGGAGAAGGAGGGAGGATATAAAAGGTGAAGAAAACAAGAAAAATAAAGGAAAAGGCATTCAACTAAAACAAAAAGCAAAAAAAGATACTAATCAACAGGACTTATTTTCCACTATCAATAAACAATAAATAAAGTATCACAGTGAAACAGTCACTTAAAACATTTCTGAATGAACTAAACAAAACGAATTTTCCTTACCTTAGCAGTTTTAATATAGTGGCTCAAAACTTCTGCTCTAATTTTCAATGTCTGAGCATGAAGAATCTCTCTAACAACCCAAAAGCTCACCTGAAAATAAAAATTAAAAATTGCAGGACAAGATAAATTTGCTAGGATCAAATTAGCAACAAAAATGACTGGGTGAACATCCAGAGCTGCATTAAAAAAACAATGATTTATTTTCCCTTTGACATCACCAAGACATAATCAGTTTCCAAATATTACATACTTTTCATATAATGAGACAGATATAGATATGAACATGTGAACTATACATACACACATAAAGACATCATTAACTTGTAAAAGTTAATATGATGAAGTGTTAGGGAAAACAGCTTTCTAAAAGAATGCAATACAACCAAAACAGGACAGCATAAACACTGTATAAATACAAGTGTTTTTTTTCCTTTACTATGTTTTGAAACGTACTGGCAGAATTAGGTGAGATCTAAAAGCAGACCTTGCAAAAGCTGTTACTTTGTGTGTGTGTGTGGCTGCATAATCCTATCTTACCATTTAAGACTGAAGAGTCCAAATTATGACTAAAAAAAATGTGTGTGTAACACCAAGTTAGCATTCTCAAATAAAGACAACATTTCAAAAACTTTGCAATACTTTCTAATTCAATGAAACCACTTCTTGATTTCTTAAATAAAACATTAAAATTCATTAGAAGGCAGACGAGGATCTATAATATTATGAGTATTCTGGTGAAAAGTTTGCTTATTATATGATGTATTATGAACACAATCAAAGTACTAAAATTGTTAGTTCAAACATACAAATTTAAAAACAGGATGCGGTTAGAAATCTTATTGTAAAAAGTAAAAGATAATGCTTTACTTTTTAAATGAGAAATATTTTACATGTGCACAGGTAAATGTAAAACTATAAATTTTACAAAGTCAAGCAATACTTGCTATATTTGAGCTACTAGTGGCAATAATTCTACTATAACAAGATTTACTTACCCCCAGAAAAACCTCAGTTACACTATAGAATTTTTTAGTGGTGCTAGAAATCAAACCCAGGCCTCGTACTTGTAGTCAAGTCCTCTGCCACTAAGCTACATCCCCAGCTAAGATGTCTTAACAATAACCTTAGCAAAAATCAACTATGAATTCAAATCTAAACTGTATGGTCACTTACTGCAGAAAATTTTGAAGATGAAAACTATGGTGATTTTAAAATACAAATTCTCTGTCACTGCTCTCATCAAAAGCCTTTCACTAAATCTGGGCACATTTGTGATTGCTTTGATAAAAAAGTATTGGAAAAACTGATGTGGAATTCCAGAAGGAAATCATAAAAGTCCATGTAGCCCTCCCTACTTTGATTGCTGGAATACTCACTCTGGGAGTCTATGATGTAAGAAGCCCAATTACCCTGAGACCATCATGCCGGAAAGGTGAAATACAGGTATTTCTCAACTGACAGCCCCAGTTAAAGCCAATCACATTTAAGAATATTAACCGAGAGTGACCAAAATCAAAATATAAAGCTGCTAGGTTTAAAAAAATTTTTTTTGGTCATCTAGAAAGAAAAGGAAAAAATGATTTTTAAACAAAAGACTAATGTTACACTTTTCAGCAGAAACAGTCTACGCCAGAAGAAAAAATGAAGCAATATTAACTTTTGTAAGGATCAGGAGAAATAGAGAAGTAGTACTTCAAGGACTTCAAGTAATAACACTGAAACTACAAAATGTCAATATGCTTCCCACAAGGAACCACAAAAGCCAATATTAGATCTAAAAGGAGAGACAGACTCAAAAACTATGCAGTTAACAGGGGGAACTCACCCTCCCACTTTGCTCAATGGACAGATCATCTAGACAGAAATGTATCAAAGAAACATCTAAATTGAAACACACTGTATAGTAAATGGATCTAGGAGACATTTATAGAACATCCATCCAAAGCAACAAAATACAGTCTCACCAGCACATGGAACACTCTCTAGGATGGAACATATATTAGGGTACACATCAAGCCTCAATTAATTTAAAAATATGAAATCATATTTTGCCATCTTCTTAGATCACAACCAATTAAAACTACAAATCAACAAGAAGAATGGAAATTCCACAAATACATGGAGACTGAACGAGTTTCTAAATGACTAATGGGTAAGGTAATGGAAGAAACTAAAACAAAAATTTTAAAAGTTTCTAGAAATTAAAGACAATGATGACATAAAATACCAAAGTCTGTGTAATACAGCAAAAACAATACTGAGAGGGAAGTTGACAGCAATAAATGTATTCATCAAAAAACTAGAAAGAGGGCCCTGGGATTTTGGCTCAGTGGCTTAAGTGCCTGTCTGGCAGGCGTGAGGTTGTGAGTTTGATCCCCAGTGCTGGGGGAAAGAAAAAAAAAAAAACTAGAAAGATCTCAAACAACCTAACAATGTACCTCAAAGACTTAAGAAAGTGAAAGGAAGGCAAACCCAAAGTTAGTAGAAAGAAAGAAATAATAAAGACCAGGAATATAATCTAAACTATAAATAAATAAACAAAAACAGCAACAAAACTGGTAGTACACGCCTATAAGCCCATGACTCTGGGAGGCTGAGGCAAAAGGATTGCTAGTTTGACCCTGGCTTGGGAAACTTAGTGACTTAGCAATACCTATCTCGAAATACCTGTCTCATTACCTGTCTCAAAATAAAAAATTAAAAGAGCTGGGGATTTAGCTCAGTGTGAAGTCCTGGATTCAATCCCCAGGACTGCAAAACTTTAACAAAACCAGAGCTGGATTCTTGTAAAGATAAAGAAAACTGATAAAACTTTGGCAAAATATTGAACAAAGACTGAACACAATTTACCAAAATTTTATCAAGAAGAATTAAAAAAATCCAAACAGACCAGTAATTAGTAAACAGATTGAAGTAGTAATCAAAAATTTCTCATTTTAAGCAAGCATAGGAACTGATGACTTGACAGCTGAATTCTACAAAACATTAAAGAAAAAACTAAAAGGTTGAAGGGAGGTGAGAGGGAGCTGGGGGGAAAAGGGAAGAATTAAGATATATATTCTGTGTTACGTGCAGGTACACATTCCCTATGATGAATGTGCTCATTATGTATGATAGTATGACTGATAAAAAAAAAACTTAAAAAACAAATAAGTAAATTTATACAAATTTACTCTAGCAAAATCTTTTAAATGAGGTCAGCTTTACCATTACACCAATACCAGACAAAGATTAAAAAATCCCAAAAACAAAACAAAAAAAAAAAAAGAAGAAAGAAAGAAAGAAAACTGCAGACCCATATCCCTGATGAATGGATGCTAAAAATCTCATTAACAACAGATGCAAAAAAAGTAAGAAAAATTCCTTCATGGAGAGGACAACTAATCTGCCTTCTGGGGGACTGTGCACCCGGTGCGGACTCCCGGAAGAGAATGAGAATGGGCCCCTCAAAGACCCATGCCACTGGGCCCGAGCGGCTCCGACCAGAGGACAACTAACCTGCCTTCTGGGGGACTGTGTGATCGATGCAGACTCCAGTAAATGAAACATGTGCCTCCGGTATGCCTACCGGCGCGTGGGCTTAGAATCAAGGACAACCTCCCACCTCCCCAACCCCCACCCTGTAAGCAACCTGGCTAAACTGATAGCAACTAAGGAACACTAAGCAACTGAACACTAGCATTGTTTCGTTGATTTTGCAAGCCTGGGGCTGGCAGCCTGAGCATCTCTTTGGAAGATGACAGTAGGCAATGTAGCAAATACGGGGGATTCTCTTCTGTCTTGTCTTCAAGGCCCAATATGGTTCTCACTGTTTTGCTTTACTCCAATTTTTTCTTTTTTGTTTTATTTTATATTCTGTTTTTATTGGTTTTATTCTGCTTTGTTTTTGGTTCAATTCTACTATACCTGTTGGAATGGTCAGCTTTTCGGAAGATAATAAGATATACTATAGTAGCTATTGTTTCCATAGTATCTTTCTTCGAAGTTCTATACGGGTTCTGCTGCTTTGTTTTGACTGACTTTGTTTTGTTATGTTCTACTGGATTTTACTGTCTTT